>PVJO010002429.1:0-143818 GCA_004026905.1 Hystrix cristata
CTCCCCTCTGCACCCTCCCTCCCTATTTACAGCAGGTTCATTTATCATTTTCCATATTTTCCCTTTCCCCTCTCTTTCCCCTGTTGCCTTTCTGCTTTTCCCCTTCTTTCTTTCTAGTACTTATGAAGAAACTTTAAATAGGAATGACCATGGTTGATCTTTAGGTTATTATCAGTCTAGAATAGGGGTCACCAAATCTAGCCTGTTTTGTACAGCTCAAATCTAAGAATGACTTTAATGGCTTTAAACATTTAAAAAAATGAAACAGTCAAGAATATTCAAGGATTCACAGAATATTCAAGAATATTCAAGAATATTCATATGGGGCCCACAAACCCTAATACAAGTCCATGGATTTGCTGCCTCTGAGTCTAGATTGCTCTGTGTACATAACATGTGCTTAGAGAAAACGTCTAGGAAATTTTATATACATGGGTCTTACCATACATGCTGTTTTATATTTATGTTTCATAAAGTATTTTGCTAACTTTTTCAGTCGATAAATATTTTAGGCATTTCCAATCAAGTGTTTCACAGAAATTCTACAATACAGATAAAGGCAAGTGACTGCTACCTGTCACTGCCATTTTTGCTGTCATGAATAACACCATCCATCTACATCACTGAGTATCCATTTAATATCCTGAAAGTACTTCGAGAAACTACATTGCTAGGCTAAAACTGCCTGTTTCCTATTTTGATTCAGAGGTCAGAAATTAAAATAACCTATTATTATGGTTTGTGCCTAGATGTCCTCCCAAAACCTCGTGAAGTCATACGTGGGGCTTTTTGAGAGGTGGCTGAATCTAGAGTCTGTGATGACGGGATTAAGGGTGTGTGATTACTACACTTATTCACTGATTGGTTTGGCACCACCCTAATCCTGGCAGCCTGGATAAGATAAAAGGTGAAGAAAGAAGCTGTTTAGGTCCCTTGTTTACCTTGCTGCCTTCCGCCTGTCTTCCATGCCACTCTTGGAGCCAGCCTTGGAGCCAGCCAATTATGCACTGAAACCTCTACAAACTGTGAGCTAAATAAACCTTCCCTCCCTTTACTTTGGATGTGGGGTATTCTGTCTCAGCAACAAGAGAAAAGTAACTAAGACACATACTGAAGTAAATTCAAAGATCAACTTTGACAGTATATCATGTATCGGTTTCTCCTCTAAAGCAAACTTCTTGAATTCACACTCTATCTTTATTAAAATAAAATGAAGTACTTGCAAGCCCTAGACTTTCATATAACAACAATCATAAGCTTTAAGCACACATAACACACAAAAAATATTTCATATTTTAAAAGGTGACATAGCTTTTAAATAAGATACTTTAAAATAACCTATTAGAATACCAAATATTTAAATATTTGACAGTAGCTAATACTGATTGGGGTATAGGTAACGGAAACTCTTAGACCACGCTGGGAGGAGTGTCAATCACTATTGGATCTGGGCACTCAATTTACAATAACTACTAAAATTTTAGATGTGTACACCCCTTGATTCTGCAGTTTGAAGAAAAGTGATATATTTAATTGCTTTGCTAATGAGTATATCTCCCATATACTACTATATTTACGATAGTGGTATGGTAAATACTACCATAGCTCAAAAGTAGCTCTGATAAAAGCCTTTATGAACTATACCATTAAAAGTATCTCACGACAGAACTACAAAAAAAATGTTAAGCTAACACAAAGAAATACAATCTTAAAAAATCATCTACCTAGTGGAAAAAAAAGTGGAAAAAAAATCATCTACCGGCAAATAAGTTTAAGAAATATGTATTTGTACAGAGAAATAAATCAAAGGAACTTCTGAAACACCAGAAACACTTTTACCCATAACAATCATAGAAGTGTACTTTCTAAATGACTACACAGTCAAATCCCAATTTGAAAAAAAAGATGTAACCAAATTTAAATAACTGCAATTAAATTTTACTCTATGTTTATAAAAGCATTATATAAATGTGATGAAGTGAATTTTAAAAAATGGAAAAGGACATCAAAATTTAGTTCCAGAAAAGTAACTATACAACACACAGCTTAAATTTCCAAGGATGCAAAAGACAGACCAGAATGGACCGGGCCTTTGGCTAAGCTGCAGGGCGTAATGCAGGTTGGGGAAACCACGTGCCTTACCTTATGCAAATCACCAGCCACCGTACGTCTTTCACTTTCTTCGGTTTTAAGTTTTGTGAGTGTTTCATTTAACTGTGTCTTCAACTGTAAAAAAAAAAAAAAAAAAAAAAAAAAAAAAAAAAAAAAAAAAAAAAAAAAAAAAAGCACCATGATTAACTTGCCTTGCACCCTTGCTTGATTATGCTGACACCTTAAAGACCAAAGAACAAATAAAAAAGTGTGGGACTGCACACAGCTATGCACAGGGGATTAGCCAATACGCTGTGCCAGGGGCACAGTGAAGCTAAGCAGGGGAGTCCCCTTCTGTAGAGCTAAATGTGAGGAAAGCTACAGAAATGAACCAGAGTTTAGAGCAGGAAACTCAAATCCAAAAACAAAACCATCAAATTCCTGTAAGGAACCTTTTAAAAGAATCACTATTCATAAAGTATTTATTGAAGCTATTCCAAACTGAAAGACAAATAAAAACATCACTAATTGTTTTTAAAGAACTTAACCTAGATAGCTCAATTAAAAAGATTCGTTTTGTGTAATATTTTAAAGACACTGAACAGAAGATTACAAATCCAATAAGATGATAAAACTAGATGTTGATCATCCTGTAAAGACTTCATTAAAAAGAGCCGTGCAAGACCATACTGATCTAAATTATACCGACAAGAAATATCTCAACTATACACTCTCAATGACCAATTTATCAAAAGTTGTAACACTGTGTAAACCTTTAGTGCCTCTTTTCTAATTAAATGTAAGGGAAATGGACAGTGTTGCCCTCAAAATCCTGAGTGCATTCAGTCAATCCCACCCCCCAATTCACAGGCGTGACCTTCCTTCCTGTCCTGGGGACTTCAAAGGGGAAAACCTAAGACACTAACATATAAAAGTGGGAGAGAGAATTAATGGGAGGCATTCCAACTTGAAAATTATATTTGGCGGAACTCTCCTTAAATAGCAAAACAGTTTTTGCGTCTTTACTTAATCCTGAGTTTAATACTTTATGTCAAAGAGTGCAGTCTTCTGGTCCCAAAACAGAGCATGCACAGGCAAAATTACCTTAAACTGGGGCAAGAGTTAACCTGAACAAATAAAAATTCTAAACTTAAGACAGGGTTGGGGATTTAGCTCAGTGGTTAGAGTGTTTGCCTCGAAAGCATGAGGCCCTGAGTTTGATTCCCAGTACCAAAAAAATAAATAAATAAATAAATTTAAGACAAAGAGGAAGAAGGGTGGGGGGAGCATCACTTTAATTGGCCTCTTGTCAATAGAGGGGCAAAACAACAATAAACAACAACAAAAAGGAAACTCCATTCATCAGGCTAAATGGAGATGTAACCATAAAACCTATAGATTTGATGCAAGGTTGAGTCCCAAAGAATCTATAACAACAAGTTAGCAAAAATTTTTAAAAAATAATTGTAGGTTTGTAAGGACTTATAACAGTGGTATATTACAGTCCTGACCTATGCAATGTATAGCAAACGTGCATAATACTAGCTTTACACTGCAGTGGGAGTGAGTTTAACTAAAGCACTGCTAAACAAGACAAATATTTCATTTAAAAAATAAAGGTGTGCAGTGCTCTCTATAGATTTCCCATAATACACTGATTCTCATAAATCACTGCCATAACACAGAAGAACAGCCACAAATGAATGGGTTAAAAATTTCCTTGGTAGGCTGAGGATGTAGCTCAGTGATTAGAGTGCTTGCCTTGTAAGCACAAGGGCCTGAGTTCGATCCCCGGCACCACCAAAAAAAAAAAAAAAAAAAAAAAGAAGTAAGAGAACATTAAAAAAAAAAAATTTCCTTGGTACATGTAAAAGTGCTAATAGGAAACTGGGCAGGGTTAATTTTGGGTAAGGAAAAAAATATACTGTAATTTTCCTAACATACAGTATATTCAGATACTTTAAAAAAAATCTAATCCTATGCTGTAACTTTTAAATTAGAGAAGACATAATAAATGTTTGAAACAGGAAACAAGATAGTCATACTCCTCTAACAGCTAAGTCTGTCAACAATAAATTTCTAGAAAAGTTAAGAATTGGAATGCAAGGAGTCACATCTTAAGACATTTAACTAATCTGTAAGTCTATACTTTTTGGATTACTATGTACTAATTAATATGTTGATAAAGAATTTTACAAGCTCTTTGTTTTTTATAATTTACAGTAAGGCTAGATAAAATAAGAAGCTGGAACGGATTACTGCCCTACAATGAAGAGCATTTATCTTCAACCTTCAACAGTCTCCCAGGTTAGAAAAGAAGCGCAGTTAACTATGCTAGTTAGAGGAAATAATCTTCACAACTCAGCCAATCATTTGCTCTGTTTCTTTATTCACTAAAAATAATGTTGGTCGAGAAATTAGACTTTGTAAAAATGCAGAAAACTTTGAAAAAAGAGTAGGAAGCCAAACATGCCATTGTTAGGAGCTGAGAATCATTTTATGAGTCAAGAAAAGAAAGATCATCTTAGGAGTCATCAGAAAATGAAGATTATCTTCAAACTTATAAATGCCGAGCTAGAGACGGTTAGCAAGGAAGAAAGTCTGGATGGTTTCTCCACATGTCAACTCAGGTGTTCTCAGAGCCCGCTTGGTACCCGTGGAGAACAAGCTTCTTACCAAACTTAGCTCTTCATTCTGTCTTACTGCTTCAGAATAGGAATCATCAAGTTTTTTCTGCAATTCAGTCAACAGATCTTTCAGCTGCAATGAAGTTCAGAGTTTTAAGATTGATCTCCTTATGACATCCCATGTTTTGTATGTTACTCGGAAGCTCTTCCATAAACAACTTAAACTGAATTATTTTAGCGGCCCATTAGAAACTCAATTTAAACTGAGAAGCAAGGTTGAAAAAATTCTAAGTACCTCTCTGACTTCTGTAACATAGGTAGATCGTTCAATTTCTGCCTTCTCTAGTTCCGTTTCCAAATGCTCCCGTTCTCTTCTCAGCTAGTAATGCAACAAAGAAGGAACAGTCAACGCATGCAAGACTTCCTTCAGTGATGTTTCCTCACAGTGGAAAAGTTGGGATGCTTAGGAATGTTAAACCGGATCAGTTCAAATAACTACACACATAGTTGCCCAAACAAATCTTTGGGCAACCCACAATGTTAAAAGTAAACTCACAGGTTACAAGACAAATAATACACATTTTCAATCTCTTTATTTTCTCTTAATTGCTCTAACTTTTGCTTTGAAGATGTAATTGACAGCAGCACCTTAAAGTAATCTTAAAACCAAGTAAGCCACAGAGGAGACAGGCAGGTGTGTCCATCTGCAGCCTACTAGGTTTTGTTTGCTTGTTTTTGGTGCTCTTTTTTTTTGAATGAGGAAGAACGGTTTGGGGCTGCATGTAAAATATCTAATATACTTAGTGTGTGTAAGTAATAAATTTCCTTTTTAATATTTTTTATAATTTTTTTTAAATTGGAAAAAAGGGCAGGCCACAGATTTCTACTGTCTAGAATTTTCAATTAATTAAAAGATAGTTTAGAGGTTCTCACTTTAAAACATACTGAATTTTTAAAGACCTTAACAGTAAGAATCTTTTCCCTTTTTTTCAGATTATATTAGGCCAAACTGAAAGTGTTTAATTTTTTACTAATAATTAATTGATAATCAGTTTTACTTAACATCCAAATGCATTAATAGAGTGCTACCGATAACCCTAAAGTCTGCACATAATTGGCCCAAGAAAATACCTGAGTAGCAAATGGCAGCCTATCACATCCAAGCAAAACGGAGAAAAACAAAAACTGTAGAGTAATATTCAGGTCTTCTACAACTATGATTAACTCTTTTTTTAATACAATATATTAAGGGTTAATTATCAATATTTTGAAACTAATTCTGAACCCAGAGTTCTTCACCATTTATTCTCACACAGAAGTTCTCTTTCAAATCACTTTTCATTCTCTACCGCCAGCCCTGTGGCCGCAGTCTGTAAGTCTGGATGGGCCTGAGAGTCACCAAGAGGGCTCATCAGGACACACACTGCTGCCCTCACACAGGTTGGATCCAGTCAGTCTGGGGTGGGGCCAAGAGTGCACCCTTCTCACAGAAATCCTCATGAGGCCCATCTCTGGGCACCACGGGTCTCAACTATTCATCAAGTACCTGATGAACTGTCCTTTGGGACTCATCAACCTTAACTTTCCATTTATTTTCCTCTTCCTCCACACTTTTCTGTAGCTTCTGTAAAATTCCTTCCTACAGACAAAGACATAATTTTGAAAAATTCATGTTATAATGCCAAGGTAAACTTACTCCATGAAGGAGCAAGGTAAGTTAAAAATAAAAAAGTAGATTAAAATCATTTCCTACTGTTTCTGCAAGGACTGATTTATATGTATCACACTCCAGCTGTAATAGTGTGTGCATTTCATCAGCTTCTTTCAACTTATGCTCTAAAACCTGCAAAGAATAAAATACAGAAAAATTCTCTAATTTTTACCAGGTAAGTTCTGTGCTGCAACTTTATTATAGGACTTAATTTTGTATTAAACAGTAGTTTCAAACAGTTTATAACAAAACACTTGAGTGGCAATTAAATACAATGACTTTGTTGGTCACACTTGATGGGCACTAATAAAATTGCTCACTATAAAATATACCACATAATTTTATAATAAATAGGCTTGTGTCTTCTTAGTCAGATGGTAAACTCAAAGGAGACATACATGTAAAGGTCACAATGCCTAAGCCACACAATGCTTTTGCAAAGAATACAAGAGAGCAACAATAATAAATCCCTTCAATTTCAGAAGTCAAAGATAAAAGCCAATACAAGTTCTGATACTCCTATTTATTCAGGGCAACTTGAGCAAACCTACCTACCACACTGACTTTTACTTTTTAAACTTACGCTAGTGCTTATTTCGGCAACACATATACCAAAATTGGAATGATACAACAAGGTTAGCATGGCCCTTGTGCAAGGATGACATACAGATTTGTGAAGTGTTCCATATTTTTGAATGAAAAATAGATGGGGAATGTTGGGAAGATAAAAAAAAAAAAGGAAAGAAAGAAATAAACTGTGGTAGGTACATGTAACCACTCCCCAAGATGACTGTAAACTACATGTACTGCAGACATGTACTAATGAAAAAATAAACAGATCAGAGAACAAGACAGTTAAATAGTTTTAGAGATCATTAAGATATAGAATTAAAGAAAAACAGCTTTGTAATCAAATGCAAAGACACTAAAATGTACACAAAATGATCACTTGCTTATACTTTTCTCAAAAGATGATTACCATCCTAAAAACAGACCCTTTATCTCTCCAGAACATATGAAAACAAATTCTGGCTTGCTCCCTTTCTCCAGGTTTCATTGACATATAGACAGTTCACTTCTTGAACTGACCTTAACTTCTTCTGAACCTGAAGTTCCAGCTATACATTCTTTTGCTTTCTTTTCAAACCCACGCAACCATTCACTGTAACTCTGTGAAGGAGAAAAGTCATAAGTCATCAATTCCCAAAAATATCCTAAAGAAATGATCAAACATTTAAAATAACCAATTAGGTAATTCTAAAAGAAACCTACATAGGTATCGCCATCCCCTGAGAAATTTCGAAAGGGAATATACTTTCACTAAGAGGAACATAATCCAGTTTTGAAAATAAACACTAAAAACATACCTACATACTACCATCAAAATAAACTCTTATTTATTCTGACCAAGAATATTGGCAACTGAATTACGGGCTTGAAAGTGGAAGACACAGTCTCAAATCTCGTTTCTACCACTTATAGGCACCAGGACTCAATCTTTAAAACACTGAAAATCCAGAATAACTTATTTTTCAGTACTTTTTTTCAAGCAAGATAGTTCTTAAAATATTTAAATTCAGTAACTGAAAGTTCAACTGAAGACTTTCTGTTCAGAAGATTTCAAATTTTTTGAAGGTGCTCCAGAATTCTTGAAAGTATTTCACTAAAATTAAGAAATATGTATATCAAATTTTCTCTTATTCCTTGAGCCTTTAGTTTAGTGTAATTAAAGAAAAAAAATTCTCATACTATTTCTACTAACTCCTTCAAGATAAACCTTTACTTATGTGGCTGAGTCAGAATGCTCTGTAAACTATCAAGAATAAAAACAAAAGTGGAGGTTGAGAATACCCCACAGTGTCCTCAATCTTCATTTCAGTATCACATTAGCTTTAAAAAGCCTCTCCATTTTAAAAGAATGACATTCTGACATTATAAATTTGAATCAAGATTAAATGTATACTTGTAAAATCCTACTTAACAACTTCAAATATTGAGATTCAACATAAATTAAAATCAGATGCACATAATTGAGGACACGCTGATTTAAACTGCTGATTTAACTGCTTACAGTTTGTAAATCTCCCTCCAGGTCATATAGTCTAATCTCTCCTGTGCTGATCTGGATAGCAAAACAAAAATAGCAACGAGTAAAACAATTTGTCTCATGTACAAAAGACTATCTCTAATGATTATGTTATCATCCTAATACAAATGAAGCTTATTGTTTTATGAGCATATAAGGTAAATAGATTATTGTCCTTTCATGTCTTTTAAAAACCTTAGATGCTAAACTCTAACCCACAGAATGTATATTTCTTAATGCAGACTGCACACGGAAATACTCAATTTCTAGCAAATGTAGGAACAAAAGTCAAAGAATATTATCCACCTCTTATAACAATTTGTAAATGTTTAAAGATTCATGAAGATTTGTTTACTGAAGGTAAGTAGAACTGCTATTAAGAATGAATTTGATGCATTAAAAAATTTGTACTGCTGGTAATCTTACACAATCTTTGAAGAATAGAAACTACTAAACATTAACTCTCTTGGCTCATAAAATACTGTCAAGTAAATAAATCTCTAAATTTTATTTCTGTTAACAAAATACAAAATAGAAACTTTAAAAGAGATTGTGACCACAAAAGAAAAAATATGAAATATATTAATCGCAATCCCTTGCCCTAGATTCAATATAAGAGCAGCACGAGAACTGATCATTTATCTATGTGTTTATCTGGTATAAGGTACTTCATGAGTTCAACTCAACTGGTAGAGATCTATTTAACTGTTTACACCAAGTATCATCAGTATTTGCAATGGAAACAAAACAATTTTCTCTCCTTACTTGATTTAAATGTAGGTTATATGTAGATGTAAGAAAGAAACAGCTAAACTCAAATACACACAGAATTTAGGCTTACTCATACCACCCTTCGTGCCCACACCCAGAGGAGCCAAGCTCTTGGAGAACTAGATTCCATGTTGGTGACGGGAAATGTAATCAATCAATGTTTTATTATACCATAAAGCAGAGAAGATATCAAAGTTTAGTAGTGTTGTGTCAAAAGGACTCAACAGTCAGTCTAATTAAGAGCCAAGACAGACAAAGTAGATGTTATGAATGACCTACTGATGGAAGAACACAGCATCTGCCCACACTGCCCTACCTCCAAAGTACTGAGATTAGGCCTCTACTGACTACCAACTCTCGTGCTACACAAACACCAGCCAAATCTAAACTGAGGGAAACTGCACAGGAAATGACCAGGTTTAAAAGAGAAAAATGGGTAGAGAAGTTTCTGATGGAGGGAGCTGGTGGAATAAAACGATATCTTAAACCAGTCACGAGTTGAACTTATTTGGGTCCTGATTAAAATTAACTATCATGAGTTGTTAGTATTTAACTAAAATAGACAATCTTATGTGACACACAAATGGTCACACGATCTAGTCAAGCAATGACTATACAAAATTAAGGATGCATTTTTAATGACATTTTATAAGGAATTCTTATCTTTTACAAATATGTACTAAATGTTTTCAGATAAAACACCAAGGTTTGTGTTCCTTCAAACCAATCTGGGCAGTGCAAGTGGGAGGTAAAGTAGGACAGTTTATGGACTGACACGTGCCATAATAGGTAACTGCTGACGGAACACTGGGCTCATGAGTCTAGTCTTTCTACTTTTGCACATGTGAACAATTTTCCATTAAAATACCCACCTACTTTAGGAAACGGACCTGCATCCTCACCAGCCCTTCTACCTTCAAACACTTACTGTATTAATTTTCTGAGCCAAAGTAACTTTTCCCTCCCACTTAAAACATGTTCAAACTTAAGTAAAGCAAGTTTTCCATTATCTTCAAGACTTTTGCTTAAGAAGTTAATAGATGACCAAAATCTTAAAGTTTTGAAATGTAAAGAGCCTGGTTCATGGTATCAAATATACCCAGAAACAGCTAAAACTAACAGGTAATTGCTTAAAACTCAGTTCTAATTTGAGCAAAGCCATTAAGAATATCACTGAGTTTATTAACCATTCAGAAATATTTCTTTCTCAGATATGATGGTTATGACCCTCTAAATTTCACAGACCACACAAAAATATCAGGTAAATAAAAACAAATGAGTCTTAAACTCATTTATTATTATTATTAGTCCTAACTACTCAAAAGCATCCTGGGTTAATAATGGGAACGATTAAGGAGGCAGTGTACTAACAAATCCAAGTGCTGCAAACAAATGCTATGTTTTCACAACTTTTATAAATAATGCTGTATTTTAAAGAAACGATAAATTGGTCTTACCAAATTAGAAGGGACAGACACTTTTGGAAATAGTTTTTTAAGAACTTCTTTAGCTTCCAACTCAACAGCTTCCACATATTGTTGTCTTTCCTAAAGCAGAAGATGTACCAAATTACACTTAGGAGATGACAGAATTTAAAAAGAGAAAATGCTATGATCTTTTACGCTCTAAAGGAGGAAAGTCAATTTAAAAATTATTTTAATACTGACAAATGTCAAAATTTCTCATTTTAAGAAATTAAAAGGCTTCCATAAGAAAAAAATCTGCAAAATCTCTAAAGCATCCTAAAAAGTAATTAATGTTTTATTAATAAGCTCAAATAATATCTGACAATACGGACATTTTCCTTGGCATTAGAAATCAACTGATTTGTCTTTCCAAGAAAAATTAGCACCCCCAGCAACAACCAACAAAAATAAAACACAGTTCTTATATCTAAAACTTTATAAACTACCTTGCCAAAAAATATACACACATAACTGAGTCTTTTTGGCAATTAAGTCTCTCTAAAAAGAGAAGCGAAAAAGAAGTGGCATGGGAATAAAAAGGCAACTTTTGTATTTCCATCTTTGAACTCAGGAGAAAATATTTATACTAAACAAAACAAAGAAGACCATCAAAATTTGATGGGTGGTAGAAATGGGAAAAAGAAAGAAAACAAGGAGAAACTAATAAAAAAAAGATTCAGTCAAGGAGACTAATTCTGACACTTGTATATGGACTCTGTCGGCCATAAATTTTAAATATTACTAATGTGTAAGTCTAAATTTACTGATTTTAAATGCAGCTCCAATGGGTATCAATTATAAACTCAAAACCATGGTTTGTCAAAATTAGGGTAATGATTTGATCAGAAACCCCACCACCACCACCAAAAATCTAATATTCAAACATTTCTGCAAGATTAGGAAAAAAAAAAAAAGACACCTAGAAAAATGCACACCTAAACCAAGGTAAGGAACTACAACACCTGTGAAATTCAACAGGTTGACTAGGCAAACAAGCCAGTGATATAAACAGCATACTTCTTCCACCAGTTAGACGTGATCTTTGACATCTATCACTGATTTCAAGTGCACGCACTTTAACTAAATCTATCCCATGAAAACCCTAAATTTGTATAACAAAAGCTACAGATTTTGTCATTTTCTATACACTCAAAAAGCTGTTACTTTATCAAGGATTAGTGACAGTATTTTAAAACAGGTACTCTACTGGGATATTTTCAACAATTCAAAAGCACTCACTAAATTGCAGTAATATAAAACTGCATAAAATAGAGTCATTCAAAGAGAATAACTAACTGCTACTTCAGAGACAGTTTAGAGACAATTTCTATCATTTGACAGAGAAGTGCTACAGCAAACTTTAAAGAAAACCAATTAGGAGAAAAGACTGGAACAGCTTTCACTCAGGTGGTGGTGGTGCTGAGGACTGAATAAGGGCCTCCGCACTGACCTCTGTCCTCAGCACTTGTCTAGAGACAGCGTCCCGCTAAAGCACGCAAGGTGGGTTTGAACCTGCCACCCTTTGGCTTCAACTCCCCAGAGTGCACGGGCCACCACACCCTTCAGGAACAGAAGCCTTTTAAAATTTTCCAAGGGAAAATGAATCCAACTAAAATAAATAAGCATGTAATTTGTAACCAAGAGCCACAGAGAATTTATTTTTTATTGTACAGTAACAATTTTACCTATAAAGTTTTTATTTGACATTATAGGAGGCTTGTAGGCAGCAATTTCCACTCTAACACTGAAAAAGACCTAATATTGGAAATCACATTTATAATTTCCTTACCACCTTTAAGTGAAATATATAAAAATTATCTTTCACATAAACCTGTCATTTACAGTAGCTCCTCGAGAATACTACTTTAAAGGTAATACTGGATACATAGTATTACACTTCTGTTGCATCTGACGTAAGCTGATCAAAGTTGCTTATTTCTGGCACCTAAAGCATTAAAGATGTTTTACACGGTTGCTTTTACAGTACAGTTTGTGGCACTGAATCAGTCAACACCACTTCACACTGTGCTCTCTAAGGACTGTCGAAACTCTGTTCAAATAGAGAGGGCAGGAAATTCTCTGTGTAGATTATAAACTGTGTGAGAAGCCACCATGCACATAAACTCCAGCTCTCTTCTGTAATTATAATGCGCCTCTGGCCAATGGCACATACAGTAACTTCTGCATGAAGGGCACAATCAGCATTTCCTAGATATCCAGTCCCACTAACAAAATAAAAGCAAAGGTATAGCTCTTAACAGTGGGAGGGAAAAGAAAGAAAGAAAAGAAAAAACGCGCAGAAACCACACCAGAATTCTCATAGCTAACAGAAACATTCGTACAACTGCAACCGCTCACAATGAAACAATTAACATCTCACCTGGCCTACATTTTTCTATTCTCTGGCCTATTGTTTTTCTGGTCCTAATACTGACAGCCATCTCAAATTCAAACTCAAGAACTAGTGAAAATCATAGCCTGGCAAACAGGTATAAATCCACTGTACCGAAGAAAATACAATTACAAATTTGGTACAATTATTTTCTATAAAAATATATTCTACCTAAGAAAAGTCAAACACCCTCAAGACTTGTATTTAAAATTCAACAGATTACCTAAGCACACACAACTTTTAGAATGCTGAACATAATCATATGGGCTCCTTCACTAATTCATCTGCAAAATTCAATATTCTTGTTGCACAATGGTTCAACTGCCTTAATCTTTAAAAACTACCTCAATTATAATTAGAAATCTGCACACCCAATGGACAACTTAAGCTCAAGGAGAATGTCCTTCATTGTTCTGAAGACAAAGCAGGATATAACATTCAAGAGTAACTGCTTTGAGCCCTCCTCTTCTAAGGAATCACCCCCGTCAATATACTCAAAACTGATCCCTTTCCTGTATTTCTTAAGACTTTTGCCACTTCCTGCCTTGTCTGAGTCTTCTTGGTGTGCCTCCAAAAACCCTCATGCACTGATGCAGTGTAGAAAAAACCTAGGCACTTACATGTGTCTATCAAGACAGCTTTGATTTCCTTGGTTCGGGGACTCCCCAGTGTTCCTGACCCTCACAGGCACACTTTATCTGCCGAGGCCCACGTGTGTGGCGGGGCCTCCTGAGACTGTGCAGATTAAAGCAGCGCTCCAACAATGAGGTCAGTCACCCTGACAAGTCAGCATGCCCAAAATTAAAGCCTCAAGGAGTAGACGAGAAAAGCACAGACGACAGAAATGATAATGTGGGTGACAAGGAGACTGTATATTTAAATTGCAATAAAATTAAATGCTTTAGTCTGATTTAAGACAAGCTGCAGATTTTCTCTGTTCAGGGGACTGTTTCTAGAAGTCAACATTACAACCTTGGAAGTCTTGTTCACTTTGTCCTGCAGCATTTTTTCAGTTGATGCCAATGCTTCCATTGCTTCCCAGTTTTTCTCCCGAAGGTCCTAATCATTTTTAGAAAAAATGATTTCAGTTTATCCATTAGTAAAAGAGTTTTGTTTTTCACTTCATCAGTACTCTGCACTGCATTTAAATGCTGGTTACTGCAAGATTATTTCAATGGGAAAATATGTATATTAGAAAAAAATTGAAAGCAATGTTTAGAAGTTTGAATGAGAAAATAAAGATGCTCACTTTCCATGTCTTAGTATACACACCAAATGTGCCAGCTTTTAAAACAGCTACTGTGCACACGAGACGAAGAAAGCATTCAAAACTAAACACAAAAACCAAGATTACAAGTATGATTTCAGTTACCAGATATTAGAAGATTAAGGACAGAGCAAATATTCAGGTATTGCAAAAGCTTTTCACATGATTTTAAAGCAAAGCCCAAATCATTCATGGGACTTTCCACAACAGCTTCACATTTTCCCTCTAACTCCACTGTAATACAGTCAACACTTCTCTAATCTAACTAGAAAGGACACAGAATTTGCCATACGCTGTATCTTTCTTGGCATGGTCAAATGTGCATGTCACAAAATAACCCGACTCCAGCTGTACGAGGTACCTGACTGAGGCGAATGAGGAGGCTGGGAAGCTATAAAACACATTCTCTTAGAAAACTGAGCTCTGAAAGATCGAGATTTCAATAGCATTTCATGAGGAATTATAAAGACAATATGCTATATTTCAGTCTTATTTTACAGTTAGAAATCTAAGCATAAACAAAAAATAAAAAGCCCATAATCACAATTTATCAAATGCTTAGGTGCCAAATATTATACTTCACAAACTCTCATTAATCCTTAAAACAATTTATAAACTAATTTACAGTATTGCCATTTACAGATGGGAAAACCACAGCTAAGAGTTAAGAAATCTGGCCAAGCACACACAGCAGGGAAGGGGCAGAACTAGAGTGGCCCCTCCAGGGTGCTGGCTCTTCCCACCGGTCTCAAGGCCTCCATGGCGGCGACTGCTGCTGCTCCTGCTGCATTAAACTGGCACCGCTACGCACTCCTCATCTCGGAATCCCAAAAATCACTCAAGATGTGAGCAGGATACTGGCAAGTTCACCTCAAGTTTTGTGGCTGAGCAATGCTGTTAGTGATGTTACACAACACACAAAAGGCAATTCACATACCTAATTTTGACAAACTCAGGGGTGCAGGAAAATGTCAACTTGTTACATTAGAAAATTAACATAAACTTGGAAAAATTTAACTGACAGTAGAAAACACAGCCATTTATTATCAATATTCCCTTAGGTTTCAATAACATTTTGGCCCTGCTCAGGACTAACCACACTTTTGTGTGCAAATATTCCTTCTCTAAGTAGAATATATGTGAAATTCACCTACATTTGCTATTTGCTTGGTAAAAACACTGTACTAGATTTGTAGTTCTTAAAGAATGGCTCCCTCCCACTTTAGTATAAATTTATTCAGGTTCTAAAGCCTCCAACAGATTTGATTACCAAAATTCACAGGCCTGCCTCTCTCAATTAAAAAGGAAGATTGCCAGAAGCCTTCAAAAACTTAATTATTGAGACTATTAGGTTTGAATATTGGCATTACTTTTAGTCTACAAAAAGGCTAGCCTGATGTAAATAAAAGGAAATACTTTTGATTTTAAAATACTGAGTTTGAAAGAATTATATTTTCAGATCAAAACTCAACAAAAAGTCAATTGCTAGTTGAAAAAAAAACTAGGTATTTGAAGCTATGATGGCTTCAATATTTAAAATAATATTCCTAAGTATAAAAATTGGCCTCTTACCTATTAAAAAAACCTATTCTCCAATAAAATGATTATTCTAATAATACCCTCCAAAAGCTACAAACAGAAAGCAATAGTATTTTCTTACAAAGATTTAGAAATCTAAAGTAAAAATAGATTTGAAGAAAAAAGAAATTCCTGAACTATCTTTCTATGTTGAAGAAATAAAAAGAAAAGCTTCATTCTTGTGAAGATTTGCTTACATTGTTTTTTTTCCTCTGATGTTCAACAGCATCCCTCAAAGAATCTAATTCATCCTGGAGACCAGTTATTTCTTTTTCTTGTTCTGAAATTCTAAACCAGATTGCAAATACATATTTTAGGTAGAGTAATTCTCAATAAGCAGAAACACAATTGAGGTATTATTTAACCTGACTCAGATAACTACATATTATTGTTACTACAAACAGATAATGCTTTGAAAAATGCATTAACTTAATAATAGCTTAGCTACTGTTTACCACAGAAACCCTATTCTATGAATTCTTAGCTTCAGCAATTATTTTTAAAATAATTTTGCACACATGACAGGCTGAGGTTTGTGCTACAGAGAAATCTCAGCCCCTAAGAAACAATTCATGAATATATGAACTGCTGTAGTTGTGGTTATTTTCTTTTTTATCTAGTAGCACAGTAGTTATTTATTTTGTAGTTATTTATTTATTCACTTGCTCATCAGTGACACCAGGATTGAACCTAGGGATTGAACCTTCTCACTAAGCTATATTCTAAGCCCATCCCTTTTAATTATTTTGAGACAGGATCTCACTAAGTTGACCATCCTGGCTTCAAACTTGCAATCCTCCTGCCTCAGCCTCCTAGAGTGCTCAGATTAGAGTAATGTGCCCCATTGGTAGGTATTTTTCTAAGGACTAAAAACTGATATTAAAGCAGTACCTTATCTGCATTTTTTTTTCAGAAGGCAATGAACTCAGCTATGACTTTTAAGTGGCTTACCCACAAAGACAGTATGAAAATAAAATATGTGTTCATCTGCCATTTCCACACTACTCATAGCATTCACGCTTCCCACTCTCCCCATCCTAATGAGTCAGTTATTTCCCAGAAATGCAGAAGGCAAGGGCAAAGACTCGCAGTTCAACTGTTACGACTGAGAGTGGCTTGGGTAGAAAATTAAATGACAAGGGGTTCTCTCTTAAGAATAAGACTATATATAAGGGGTTGGCTACAAATTTAAGTCACAAATACTTTTTCTTAAAATAATAAGAGGCTGCCCAGCCCACAGTCTATTTGCATATGGCTCTTAAACTAAGAGCCATGTTGTTTTGCTTGTTTGTTTTTTGAGACAGAGTGTTGCTATATTACCCAGGCTGGACTCAAATTCATGCAGGCTCAAGTGATCCTCCCGCCACAGCCTCATGAGCACTGATAACCAAAGGCGTACGCCACTATATCCAGCCTCTGTTTTATGTTTTTAAAGGTTTAAAAAGAAAAGGCAATGGAAAGAAAACAGGAACGGAATCAGAGACCTAAGTATTCCCCAAGGCTTAAAATATTCACTATCGAGCTCTTTATGGGACATACATGTCAGGCTCTTATTTCATTTGGTCAAATTTAAGACATAAATAGTAAATAATTCTAACCTTGTAAAGGATCAACTTCGTCAACAAACCAAGAAGGAAAAACATTTGGATTACATATATCACCCATGAATACTGCTTAACGTGGTTGAGATGTTCTAGAACATATGTGAAATGACCTCCAATGTAGTCTCTTAGATGAAATTATAGGCCAACAAGAAATGTTTCAGTTAAAAATAGCCATCCTTAAGACAGCAACCATAAAGATGAACTTTCTTAAGAATGCAAGAGCTAAACCAAAATGTGCATCACTCAATTCCACAGTGAGATTCAGAACCAAGAACTCAGTAGGATAACTGAGATAATTAAAGGTGATCTAGTAAAGCCTTAAAATACAGTTTGATATGATTCAATTTGATGTTTTCTGAACACCTGAAAAGACAGAAAAAAAAGCCCAAACCCCCAATATAAACAAAAAAACCTAAAAACATCCAAATACCTCCTTGAAAAATTTTTCCAAGAAATCCAAATATGATAAAAAGGATATAAGTTGGCAAGAAAGCACAGGTTAAGTCCCACTGACCTGTAGTTTGAGCTCTCTAAATAAATAAAAATTCAGTGACGTGTGCAGGTGATCAAAATGCTTCTCTGAACTACTAAGTACATAACAAGTTACCACCTCCCACACCATGAATCAAACTTACTACTTACACTTTTAGTAATTCTTCATGAGAAGGAAAAGATGCCTATTGAAAGAGTTAAATGTTATTTCAAAACAAGCTTTCCAAGAAGACAAAACCATACATTTTTCTCAGATATCAATTAAATCAAAGCTAAAAATACTATATTTATTCTGCATGCTGGCAACTTAAACTTTAAGTGTTTTTAATAAAAATATGTACAAATTTACAAAAAGTATTGAATACTAACTCCATTCTTCATCATTCCTACATACTTAGATTCTTCATTTAACAAGTATTTATCAATCTCCTGTGTGCAAAGTACAAGACAAAATCTTAAAGTTTCATACTGCATAATTCATATTTCACTAACTTTTAAGCTTCTAAAATTCAAAACACAGTATTAAATGAAATCAAAACTTGTGCAAGTCAATTTCCTCACAAGAGTTTATTTTACATAACATTCAATGGTACATGGCCTTCACATGATATTTATTCCTTGATGATCACAGTCTCCCAAACTAAACTACTAGAAGCTTCTTGTCAACAGGTACTCTAATTTTTTGTTTTTCAAAATACATTCTGTGTTTCTTTTTTTCTTGAGAGAGGGTCTCACTATGCAGTTCAGGTCGGCTTGAACTCACTATGTAGCTCAGGCTGGCCTCAAACTCTTAGTGATCCTCCTGCCTCAGCCTGCCAAGTGCTGGGATTATACACATGCACTACCAGACTTGGCCAAAACACATTCTGGAATATCCATAAATATTCATAAAGTAATTCAAAGAAAATTGTAAGTAACATATCTTTTTTATAAACCATACTTTAATTTTATCATGCAGAATTACACCTTGAAAAGGTACTTTTAAGTGGTATGCTATCATGTATAATATTATATATTTGCTCATTTCTTTCCATTTACTGATGTTTTGTTTCAGGAGACAGAAGCACGTATACATACTATATGTTTAAACTGACCTCTACAGCACTTTAACTGACTTGCTAAGAACAGCACTTTAGAGAATCAGAAAATACAGACATACACAATTCAAATACTGATAGTAATGTTACTTGTGTATATTTTTATAATTTATAGCTTATTTTATCTGGAATATGGCATGAAAATTACTTTGCTTGACAGGAAATTTGGTAAACACAAATAAAAGGACAAATATTTTATTCTTTTTTTGGAGGGGGGGTGCTAGAGATTGAACTCAGGGCCTTGCACTTGCTATGCAAGTGCTCCACCACTGAGCTAAATCCCCAACCTGCAAATATTTAATTCTTGATGAAATGTAAAAATGGCAAGACAATTACTGGTTATTTAATTTTTTACCGCATAAATAAAAGGCAAGACATCTAGTAGTACCTACCTCTTGGTAATTCTGTTGTTTAAGCTGCTCAAGCTGGGATTTAAATAATTTGTTTTCATCTTGTACCTCCTAATTAAACAAAAATTAAATATGAATAGCTAGATGGCAATTTTCATTTTCTATATAAGCTTTTGAAACATACTATACAATTTAGAAAAATTCCAAAGTAGTAGCAACTTTAAAAGGATGTAATAAGAGCTATATTAAAACATACACAATTATAGCATTTATATTTAGCAGTAGCGTGGGAGTGGGTCTCATAGAAACAAAAAAGAATACAGAAATAGACCAAAGTATCTACAAGGTATATTTCATGCCAAAAGGGCAAATGTCTCAGCCTTGACACACGCAGTATTTTGGGCTAGTCATTTTTTTGTTGTTGGAGACTGTTCTATACACTACAGAATATTTAGCAACATTCACAGCTGCTACCTAGTAGGCTCAACAGTATCCCTGCCCTGTTGTGATAACCAAAGATGATTCTAGATTCTACTAAATGTCCCCTGGGGAGCACAGGCATTGCAGAAATGATGCATTATTTAATAACATAGCTAGCCTTCATTTTTAAAGGTTAGAATGTTACTTTTGCAACATATTGAAGTTACATATGAATTTTAAAAATCTAAAGAAAATGTGAAAATATCTTTATGATTAGAGGGAGAGCTACCTTTCTTCCTAATATTAAAACTCAGCAAAATACTTACATCGCAGTACATAAACATTTAAACTTCCAAAAAAGAGGAAGCAACACAAAGAAGTCTAAAGAAAAATTAGGAGGCAAATCACCTCACAAGTAACAAAGGACTAACTTCCCTTATAAATTAGTAAGAGAATCATCCCACAAGAAAAAATGTGGGAAAAAAATTATAGGATAGTTCATATACAAATGGCTCACACCTGTGAAGAATGGATAACTTCTCTCACAAACGCAAACTATACATCCTATAATAATTCTGTCTGGTATTTTCAAATGTTCTTCCTGTCTGTCAGTGTTGGAAAGGAAGTAGTGGCCCTCCATTGGCGAGGGTATAAATTAGTAAGCACACATTTGGAGGTCAACTGAAAGGTACCTAACAGAACTGAACATGGGCACACTTAGGAGGGAGCGAGCACGGGACAAACTTTTTTGGAGCATGAAGTGTGAGTGAGACTACTCCACAACACTGCAGTGACCTATAAATGTGCTAGCATTTCAACATCACGTAAAACCAAACAAAATCTGAATTAACAGTTGATCCAGAATTTTACTTCCGGGAATTTATAACACAGGTATACTAGCAAAAGTATTCAAAATACACTATGTGGGTCAAGGATACTCATTGTAGTACTGCTTGTAGCAGGACAAATGACTTCAAACAGGCTAGGTCCCAAAAACTGCAATTGGTTATGTCAGTGAAGGTACAACCATACCATAACATGAAGCCATTAAGTTAAAAGCAGAAATGTATGTATGTGGAAAGACAAAAAAACACTGGTAACTGGGGGCAAAGCAAAAATCAAAAGTCTGTATACACTGGGTGTGGTGGCACATGCCTTTAATCCCAGCACTCTCGAGGCTGAAGCAGGAGGATTACTGTGAGTTAAAGGCCAGCCTGGGCTAGACAGTGAGTCCAAAGCCAGCATGATTTACACAGACCCTGTCTCAAAAAACTGAAAGAAAAAATGAAAAGTCTGTGCAATTATGTACAGTATGTTTTAAAAAGTAGGTATACATACATTTGTGTATTTATGGATGGTTATCTTCTGAAAAGCAATAACCAACAGTGACAGTAGTATCTCTGAGGAATGAGACCCGTATGGGGGCAGATAGCTCAATCAGTGCTTTTTCTTTCATAACAGTTGAAACTTTTTAAGAAACATGCAAAAATGACAACTCACCCAATGACTAATTTCAAATAATCATATTCACCTGTAACAGCTTTGTTTTGCTAGAAAGATCACTCTCTCTCTCTTTTAGCATAGCTTCTACTATCTTCATTTCACTTTCCTTTTCTTTCAACCTAGAATTTTTACAAAGACCTTATTTTACTATATACACAAAAAGGAGAACCAGACTCCAATACTGCCTCTAAGAAAATAACGGAAACAATGTCTGCCAGCTATTTCTGCCAGTATTATACCAACTTACAAGTTTGTTTTAAAAGATTATTTCCAGGGTTACTGTACTAAAACTCAAGAACATTCTAAAACCTCTACAGCTTAATTTATATTTAGGATTTCTGAAGCAAATATGGCTTTATCTAGGAGGAAACTCTAAAACAAAGGCTAAAACAAAACTGCACTTCATCGACTTGTTATAAAAATTACCAATTAAAAAGAAGTGAGTTTCACTCCCAAGAATCTTAGCCATACTTTGACCCTGGAAATTACAATGTACCCAAACGCCTATGCCAAGGAGGTGTTACATACAATTTAACCTGCTCGTCCCTTACCGAGACACGATGTAAATCTTTTTTTTTTTTTTAATTTTAAACCAAGAACGTGTATTGGTACATTTTACATATAATGGTTACATTCATCACATTTATTTTGTACCTGTAACCATTTATTTTGGTTTTCCCCCCTCTTCCCCACCCCTCCCCTCTGTTCCCTCCCTCCCTATTTACAGCAGGTTTATTCATAATTTTCCATATTTTCCCTTTTCTTTCCTTTGTTGCCTTTCTGCTTTTCCCCTTCTTTCTTTCTAGTACGCCTCTCCTTTATCTTCCTTTTATATAATATCTATTACAACTCTTTCTCCTTATTTACAGTTATGATTTCTCATCAGAGAGACAGTTCGATGTAGATGTAAATCTTCATCTGGCTCAAGGGACTCTCAGTACAGTCCTTGTCATTCTAAGCAACAGCCCTCTACCACAACACTTAACACTTTCCCCAGGCAAGTCTTATCCATTTCAACATCCCCAGTATCTTGAAGGTTGATTCTCATGTATTTGCTAAGTGGAAAACTATTTGTATCCCACCATAATCTAAGAAGGACATCAAGATGCTAATAGGTCCATATGAAAAATAAAAAAACAGCATACATGAAGAATGAGATTAAAGAATAAAAAAAGGCAAATCTTAAATGCACATTGCCAAGTGGAAAAAGACAACCTGAAAAGGCTACATATTATATGGGTCTAAGTGTGACATTCTGGAAAAGGCAAAACTATAAAAACAGTAAAATGATGAGTACTTGCCAGGAGTTCAAGGGGGCAGGGGGAGTAAATGAGGTGAAGTGGGATACACAGGGTGAACACAGGTGGAATTATTGTTTGATACCGTAATGATGGATACATTACCATTTTGCACTTGTTAAAACCTACAAAGACTGAACCCTAAAGGAAATTCTGACCTTTGGTTAATAACAATGTATTGCCACTGACTCGTTAAGTGTAGTAACTGTAATATGCTAACACAAGATGTTAACTGGGGAGATGGGGAAAGGAGGGGAGACGTACTTTTCTACAACTTTTTTTCCTATAACCCTAAAAATGCCCCCCTCATGAAGTCTCTTAATTTAAAATAGAAAGGACAAGGCAAATGCAAAGCAGAAATAAACCTAAAATGATATACTTTATTACTTATATATCTACAACAAAAAGGCCACAAATGTGTCTCTACTAGAAGATGGAAGAACTCTTTTGGGCATGGGATGGTACTGGGGATTGAACCCAGGGCCTTCACAGCGAGGTACATTCCCAGCCTGTTTTTTATTTGGAGACAGGGTCTCAATAAATCACTTAATTGCCCAGCCTGGGCTCAGATTTGGGTTCCTCCTGCCCCAGCCTTCCAGAGTGCTAGGACTATAGGTGTGCACCAGAGCCCACCGAGGTGAAAGTATCTTGAAAGGTACACAATGCCCAAGAGCTAAACAATCATTTGTACAACTGAGCGGTCTTGGTGCCGAAGTCATCTCCCTTGCTTTCATAAACAGGAATGACCTAATAAGTACCCTCAATACCTCAGTTTTAAAGACACAATTTAAAGGGGGTGCTTCTTAAAACAGACGTCAGTAAGGACTGATGAGCATTACATCAAAGAAAGATCCCTTAAAACTAATTCTACAGGGGAACAAAAGTTGAGGTTCAGACACCCTTCCCTTACTAGTGCAGAATGATTTGGCTCATGAAAACAGCCCTTATAGGACAAAAAAATGTTCTAGGAAGAACATTTACAAAGAGCAACAGCTCCTATGCTGATTAGAGTCAACAGTTTTACTATTTAGTACAGAGTACTTCACACAAGTTCTATTTTCCTTATAAGCAAGTTATAATTATAAAAAGATTCAGCATTCATTATCAATATTATGGCTAAGACCATCTGATTAACTCAGAGATGTTATTCTATCAAATACTAAATTCTATCAAATACTGATCTTAATTTGAAACAAATTTTGTCTTTATATTATTGCATGCTTTGTTTAAAAAACAGAACTTAAAACGTAGGTATTTGTGGAATGAATATTTGAGAAAAAGAGTTTGATGGGTTGGGGAAGGATAAAATCACCAGGTATTTGAAAGTATTTAAAGGGCTTTGCATTCTTATACCAAAAAGAGACTTAGCTTATTTGCCTTTAGACTATAATAGACAATAACAAAGTTGATGACTTAGGAGAAACTTATCATAATGACTTTTAACCCATTTATGCCAAAGATTGCAGCTTTTTTTAACTTTAACATGAAATTCATATATGTTACCTAGAAAATTCCAAGGAACAAGAATTTGAAGAGAAAAAAAATTTATTAAATTCCATTGTTATGACCGTTCCAAAAACAGAATGCTAGACATTGAAGGGTTAAGCACATTCTGGAAAACAATAAGTTTCTACTGACAATGCTGGCTAAAAGTATACTTACACAATTTCAAGTTCTTCAAATTGTGATGCAGACTGTGCCTAAGAAACAGATTCACATTTTTAATGCTAGAAGCAAAATAAACCAAGTACCACAACACATACACAGAATCAACCGCCAATAACACAAAAACATAATTACATGGCAGATTTATGGTTAAGTCACTTATGAAATAAAGATGGAGTAAGTTTTATTGAACTTAGTTTTTGAAAGAGTGCATTCAAAAAGTGAAAAAGGAATGTATACAGGGTTAGGTTGATAAACTGGGGAGGCTAAGTAAGTATGCAACTTGACAGAAATAAAAGTTAACTCATTTAACAGTAACAAAACTATAGGACAACATGAATTTTCTGGGCAAAGAAACTGAACACACATTAAATTCTTTGATTTCTAGTACATTAAAATAAAGGTCCTAACTCCTTATACAGTATGTTGATAATCTGTTTATACTGTACCTCTCGCAAGTTACATTGTGCTACTTCCTGAACATGAGCCTTTAAAGATTCATTTTCTTCTTGAAGATCCTTAAAAACAACAGGTGAGATTGATAATCAAATATTAAGAAGGTTGTTTTTTTTTTTTACACTTTTGTTGTTAACACCTCACCTGTAACCATTTCCCTCTATTGGCTAGGTCTTTCTCCTTCTCTTCTAAAACAGCCTTCATAGTATTCATCTGTTCTTCCTTTCCTTTTAGTCTGACAATAAATTAGTAAGAAACATACATAAAAACGTTACATGAGCATAAATAATGGAGGACGGAAAAGTATACTCACAGTCCAAACTGATTAAAATAAAAATTATTTTAAGTAAAAAAGGCATACACGATTTTGGAGATTATCAAATTAGGATGTACAGGACAATTAAAGAAACTAGATATTAAATATACTAGGGTAGCTCCACAATATATCACCCTGTTTAAATAGTATCAGCAAATTTAGACAGCTTATTACAAGTGGGTTGGATATAACATATATACCTAATTTCACATGACTATTAATATAGGTAAAAAGCAACACTCATTTAAAGTTATATTCAGATTATATATTGAAAATTAAGAATTCTTATCCTACCACCTTACCAACAAAAAACAAAAACAAAACCCTATAGATTAGAGCATAATGAAAAAATGTAATACTGTAAGGCCTTTTGAATAATTTCGTTTTCTAAAATATTATTTGAAATAAAAACAAGTTATGATTGCCGTTATATTTAACTTCTGGTAAAGAGATATTTATAGGAAAATGAGAAAAATGGTACTCACAAGTTCTGAAGCTCCTGAACTTGAGAAGTGATAGATAACTGAAATACAAAGGACAGACAAAGCAATTCATAGTCCTATAATTTACCTTACTACGCTTTATGATGTATTTATAACATTTTGAATTACAAAGACCTAAGCTCAACTGTTCATGCCAAAACGATAAGTTTTTATTTCATCTTCACTTGACTCCAGTGACAGTAAAAGTAACAAAAATATAACAGGGAAGGGTAAAGACAAGGAAGAAGGTTATAAATAGTAAGTCTAAATAATACTGGTATTTTTACAATGGTGAAAGTCAGAGTATTAACTAACTCTCCACATACCTCCCTACAGTATTAAAGCCCTTCTCCACCTCAGTCATCAAGAACAACTCCTTGATAGCACTCTTATTATGGTCCTTCTTTAATTTCCTTTTTTAAAACATTACACCCTCTATTAGTACCTTTTACCCCCATTCTGCTTTCGTGGTCCCTTCGGATCCTGGCTCAGGCGTCAGTTCCTCAGGCAGTGTCTCTCCTAACCTCACAATCTATATTGCAGAAGGATAATCTTTTTTACTACCTTGTTCTGTTCAACCTATTATCTCTGATCACTACTACCAGGTTTCAACAGAAGGAAAAACTCAATAAATACTGTTGAATGAATCTGTTAGGTGAATGAATCCTTTCTTCCACACCATATTCCAATTTTTTTTCCAATGAAGCCTCATCAGGTTAAATTCCATAAAACTCACATAATTCCAGTAATCACATCTACTTTTAGAATAAAAACTTGTATTTTGTTCCACAGGCAGAGGTTGAGCAATACATATTTTGTAACAAATCATTAGTTTCCAAGCACTTTGTTTTTATAAGGGTGAGATTAAAATAAGATGTAGCAAGTGTTTTACTATTCTGTTTTAAGATGACACACTAAAATGAAATATTAATACAGAAAACTTTCTAGAAAAGAAACATTTACAGTTAAGCTTTAAAAGATACACAATATCAAGGACACTTGAAATCAAGTGTCAAGATATTAAGGGCACCTTCTCAAATTAGGCAATAAAAGCATATAACCTAATATTACCTACAGCACACCACTAAGAGATTTTTTCTGCGTAACAAAGAAAAAAGAAGAAAACAAGTAACTCATAAATAATACATAGACTAATAAATCTGTCATGCTATGGCTCTGGGATTTTTACCTGTTGAGCCTTTTCAAGCTGGACATTTCCTATTTCTTCTTTTAGAGCCTCTATTTCCTGTTTCAAATCCTTGACAATGACAAAACAGACAAGATTGGACAATGGAAACACAGAAATTGACATAAAATGCAACATACAGACAAACAGATGAAGTTAAATGATATTAACTAAAGCTGGTAAACAGAAAGCCAAAGACACTATTCTCTTTCTCCCAGTACCTGAACAGTTTTCTCCTTATTAGCAACTTTGAGAAGTTCAGCTTGCAGAAGTTCTTCTACAGATTTGATCTTTCCATCTTTCTCATGGATCCTTAAAAAAATAAATACAGTATTAACTTCAATAGAAATCACCAAAATCCGCCAAGATAAAAAAAGAGCACCAAATCATGAAATGGTTCTCCCAATCAGTGCTTTCCTATTTTAAGTAAAATAGCAACCTATCTTTGCAGATAAAAGAGAAAACAAACAAAAAAAGTAAACCGCTTCCTAAATAAGACTTAATCACCAACTATCAGATGGTTGGAGCCTAGACACAGCAAGTTGGTGATAACCTTCAAAAGTACATGGGGGGCTGGGGATTTAGCTCAGTGATTAGAGTGCTTGCCTTGCAAGCACAAGGGCCTGAGTTTGATCCCCGGCACCACAAAAAAAAAAAAAAAAAAAAAAAAGTACATGGGAAGCCGGATGTGGTGGGTCAGGCCTTCAGCACTTTTGGATTCTGAGGCAGGAAAACTGCAAGTTCAAGTTCTGCCCAAGCAACTCAGGAAAACTCTGTCTCAAAAAATAAAAAGGGCTGGGATGCAGACTTTGAAAGCTATGGCAGAACACATACAATTATGGAATCAAATTTTAAGACATCTAAAGAATGTATGGAATTGATTTCTCCATGCAGTACAACATGTTCTTTAATAGTTCCTACTACAAGACAGAAAATCAACAATTTGATGTCATACAAAAAGAAATGCAATCAATTTTGGAAATTCAAAGCAAATCAGAATAAATTTAGGAAAGACAGCTAACTTCCCTCAGTCCATTAATGAAAAATTCTAAAGTCAATGTACACCAGCTGTCCCAACAAAGCAACAAAACTAACTTATGAGTACTAAGAAAATAGGTTTAAAAGAAAAAGATCGGTGTGTAGTAATGTTATCACTTACACTTTCTTAAGTTCTTCAACTAGAGATGCAAAAGAAACCTAGAAATAGAAAAGCATCTTAATTATTTGTTCAAACTAGAAATGGGTCAGAAGCAGTAAAGTACAATTATCACTCTAATAAAATCTAAATGGGAAAAATAAGCCCAGGAATTCTATACAGATATTTTAAATGTTGTAAGGATGAAAATCACTAACATTTTAAAAGTAAGAGGCTCTAAGCCTATGTATAAGTGGAGGACAAAAGAAAAACCATTAGATAAACATTCGAATTATTTACTAATTCTGGCCAGATGAAGACTCGTACAACTAGGAAATTGCCTCATTTCAGGCAGCACGTTATTACTTAGTCCAACCTTGTTGTTACTGTAGTAAAGAAGCAATAACATCCTACTCTAGACTACTCTACACAGTGGCTGGCATGCAGACAGTTTCCAATCAACTACAGCCTCTATTACTGATAGCCAAATAACCTAATCACTCACTGATTTAAAACTGTCTACCTTGGAAGAGGCACAGACAAACAAAAGACCTGGTGTATTTTCTAATTTAACAACTCTGTCCACTGTTTAAAAGAAAGAGTTGTAGAATATAAACATACCTGATCATTTTGTTTAGCCTTTAAGTCTTGAACTTCTTTTGTCAGAGATGAATTTTCTGTTCTTATTGCCTTTTTCAAAATATATAAGAACAACATATTTTTATCTTCTGAAAAACTAGCTAGCTTCAAAATACGACAGCATCTCATTTTTCTGTAGTTTCTTCTTTTCTTCTCTGGAAGTCCCACAATTTCACTTGTTCCATATGCTGTAGAGCTAGCCAACTCTATAGCTGGCCAAATGGTTGTAATTCAATTATTCCCACAAATATTTCTACTTATATTTCCACGACCTCAAAAATACATAGTACATACTTGTCAACTAAGCCATGGCCCTCCCAAAATTCAAATACATCTTTAACTTACTCTTCCCAGCAACCCCTTCTGGGGGTTAGCACCCCTTTCCTGAGATTAGTTAGGGCTAATGATAACCATGAAACAAAACTGCACTCTTCTCTCACCTCCAGGAAGGACTTAGGAAGTCTGCTAGTAACCATTTGGTTATAGTTCAGCCATGAGTGCAGGGTGGGTAAGCATATATACAAACCAGAAGAGCAGCGTATACCTCACTAGGGTAGCAAATGCTACCCTCAACTGTATTTTTCTATTTCTGAATAAAACCTTAAATTCAATTTTAAAAGGTATTTTATACACTCATAAATTGTGAGTATGGAATTGTTTAAGTTTAAGAACTATAAGAAAACCTTATTCAATTACAGTGAAACCCCTTCATGTTCACAGAATAAGGACAAGAAAAATAGATCTACAAAATTCTTTACATTCAGTTCCTCCTCTTTAGTGGCCACCTGAATAAGTCCAGTTTCAAGTAATTCTTCTACAGTCTTTAACTTCTCATCTTTTTCTTGAATGCTGAAATTATAAATTTAAAGCATATTCATGAACTGTTTTTCAAGGAAGTAATATCATTCCTAATTAGATCAATTCCCTCTGTCCAATATTCCTGTAAACTTTTAATTCTATAAAGGTCTCTAAGAGCTTTGATCATGTTATAGGAATGGTTCCTCCTCATAACTAAAATGTGCTCAAGCAGTGCATACTTACATTCTACCCTAAACAAGTAAATCATCACCACACATGACACCCACAAACTATAATGTCATCCAGTCAATAGCATAACACATTTTCTTCTACTACAAAGTAAAAGAAGAACACGAATTTTAAGAAACTAGACAAATGTAGTTAATAATTCTGTTAACTCAGAATTGGTAGAAACGAGGCATCAAAATAAAAAAAAAAAGAAAAAGATAAGCTCTTACCATTTTTCCATTTGTTCCACAACATCTTTATTGGGCTAAAAAAACAAACAAACAAATAAAAACAAAACAGTTTAATTCTATCAAATTTACATATGGTAAAACTAGTTGAAAAATACAAGAAACTGTTTAGGATTCTAAATACAGCCAAAACTTGGGAAAGTGATTCTTATTAAGACTGCTACTAATTATGGAATTTATAATTTAAAAAAACTAGCCAACAGAAAAAAGGAATCTATACAAAGGACACAGAAAAAGTATGTGCAGTTGACAATGAGTGATTATCAACCTTAGTTCAAGGGTAAGAGAGTTTGTTTCACTAGAATTATACTGATCGTTATACTCTTCTTCAATTTCAAAAGCATGTTTAAAAAATGCTTGGAAACTGCGTAAGTAGCACAAACACATTCTCTTTACAAAGCATTAAGCCTGACCCGTAAACCGAGCCCACTTTGACCCTTCTCCTCACATGCCCAAACACACATATCCCCACTTTCATCATTTATTGTTTTGTCTGGGAACAGGGCTTCTTCCTTCGCTAAGTGGCCTGACAAAATAGACTTGAGGTCTTTCTTTTTGAACATTCTCTTCTGCTCACTCCCCTCACACAATCTTTTCACACAAATAAAGTTAATTTTCTCAATGCCAAAACCAAGTCCTAAGATTTCACTTCTTCTGTATTTATAAAATTAACTCCTTATCTTCAATGCCTAAGTTTAGGTCCTCGGCTTTACTCTTCTCAAATATCACAATGCCCTATTTTTCCCACCCCTACTTCTTACAGGTTGCTTTCTAAGGGACACAGGAAGAACATTTCAAAGGGGAAAAACTGTTCCGCCACCAGAAAGGAGACAGTAGATGCCCAAAGTCCACTAAATCAGATTTATACTGTAAGAAACAAATCATGTTATAAACAAATTTTACATGAAGATGTTTGTCCATTTTTATTTTTGATGAATGCCATCTCACAAAAAGATGCAACACCATTAAGTCCAATTTATCTGCATGTTAATTAGTTGTTTTATACTTTTAGTCAATCCTACCTGCTTTTCTTTCTCATAAATTCAGATACTTCATTGTTATTAGGGTGATCTAAAATATCAGACAAAAGCCATCCTTGCAACACCCTTAGATCAAGTTCATGATCCTTACACAGCAAACACAGTCCTTCACTACTAGACCCAGTCAGGCCACACACCACCGTAACTTTGAACAGTATATAGCCTCAGCCTGGATTGTCCCTTCCCTGTCTGGCCAGTTTGTGGACACTTTTCAAAATCAGGTTCAGCTGCCCTTTGTAGCCTCTCTACCGCTCCTTCATGTAGAATACATTATCTCTACCCCTAAACCTGGACAGTCAGTGCAGGGATCTTATTCTCCACATCACTCTGTTTTACATACCTCTCTCCACATTAAGCCATATTCTGAGGGCAGGATTCAAGTTTCATTTCTCACCACAGCCTCAGCATGTAGGTAAATATCTAGCATAAGTTCAACCAGTAAATATTTAATGAACTGAATTTCCTTTAGTGAAGATATAGTTTAATAAGTACTCTTGGTCTTTGGTTCATCAAATATTCAATTGCATAAAACTTACACAGGTTAGCATCTATCCAGCATTTTTACTTTTCTTTATATTTTACCGGTCTAATCCAATTCTATTATTTTCTCCCTGATGGTTTTCAAACGTGTACCTTATAGGTATAGGAATTTTTCTGCAATTAAGTACAGCCACAGAGCAGGGCAAAGAGAAGAAACTTTTCATAGCTTTTACTTTACAAACTTGTCCACTGAATCTTAAAATCCATTGAAATAATAAAAAGTCATGTTTCTTCTCCACAAAAAAGGAAGGATGCATACCCCCCAAGTTTTACTTGAGTATATGAGATCTTAATAAGTGTTTATGTGTATTACCTGACCATCTGCGAGCCTACATTAAAGGGGAGCCTTCCTTTCTTTAATGTATAAACAGGCTACTTTACCTCATTCTCATTGCCTTTCTGCTTCCCACATCTGAAGAAACAACAACAACTTGGCACCATTATTGGTTTCTACTTCAACAAGTTCAGCCCCTTCCTCCAGAACAAAAATCCATGTAGTCAGAAGACAGAAATCTTTACATAACTCAACTGTTCATCTCTCAATTGTCATTTGGAATCCTGACTGCTAGGATAGGAAAGGGTTAAAAAAAAACTGGAAATGAAAGAAACTAAAAATATACTAATCTTTATCTCGTCTTTCACTAGCAGTAGCAATTTAAAAAAGGAGAAAAGACTAAAAAACTTTTTTTGGTCTACCAGGATGAAAGAAATCTGAAGTATAACCAAAACAATACCACCAGAGTCATACAGTATTATGGATTATTTTTTTTAGATCTTCAGAACCAGAAGAACAATGCTGAGAATTAAATTCAAAGAATGAGTTTCCCCTCTTGTAAATAAATCCAAAACTGGCCATGAAATTCTGTCCTAAGAACATTAAAAAAACTTCCATTTCATATTAAAAGTTGTCATTTTAACAGAACATCAGTGTACGGAAACATGAGAGTAGATAAAAGACTGACCCAATAGATCAAAATAAGAGAATTTTTAAAAAATTAATTTCCACAGATATAAGGATTTTATATAATACATGACAATGTTAATTTCCCCAACTATCATACAATTTTAAGGAAAAGGGAAATGTAAATCTAGTGGTTTCACTTGTGTTATGATAGAGACACTAATTTCAGCAAAGAACGGAAGTTAAAGCATTTTTAAAAATTTAAGTTTTCTGCTTAAATACAGGTAAAAGTTGCCATACTAGAATACCGGAATTCTAAGATAGATTCAGAAATTCCTAAGGATGCATTTTACCTCCATGAAGTTAATTTTAGAAAGTTTAAAACTTACATTGAAGCAAACATTTCAAAATCCCCAATAACTACTACTAAAAAGTATGTCTGCTTTTCTAGGTAAGAAAAAAAAAAAATCTGTGCTATCTAATCTAAGTCACCAACACTGCATCGTCCATCTGCTATTTTAATATTAAAAATTTTAAATAGTGCCGACTGAACTATAATCAGATACCACAAGATACACTCAGACTTCAGGGGCGAATGCAGGAAAGGGGTCTTTCAACTGAAGGCACATCATTATCTTTCACAAACTATACCACAACAAAGCAAAATAAGAGTAAGATGTAAGAGTAAAGACTTAAATACCATTTTAACTAAATGCCTCTTGAACATTTTTCTCCATTACTTTGTGTTTGCAAGGCTAAAGCATATACAAAGTATTAAGAATTATGCAAAGCAATGTCATGAGGAGGGAAGGAAGAGTGACTTATTTCCCCACAAGTGAACACATGTTAACAAAGTATTTCCAGCAGCACAGCTACTTAAATCAATTCAACAGTTGCAGAAATGTGAACTGTAAAAGAAATGCCCACATCTGCTAAGGAACTGCTATCATTTGCAACAGTTTATATTTCAGGTTTTAATAAAAGCATATTCCAAAACTTTACTCTTAGGAAAAAATGCAAAACTTCTATTCTAATGTGCCATCTGGGATCAAGAGTTTCTAGAGCAGTTTTTAGAACTATAATTTGAAGAGTTGTGTAGGAGAAAAGTATGAAGACAACATTAGAGCCACAGAACAGACACTCTTGGGGACAAGTTCATGGAGCATTTCTTATTCAACATTGCTATTAGTTGAATGGTCTGCTACAAATACAGAAAGACAAGCGATGATGTTAGGGAAATGTGATGAGGTGGAAAAAATATTCTAAGAGAAAGGAATGAAGACTTAGATGGCTACTATATGCAAAGCACCACTGTTCCCATTTAAAGCTAATGAATTTATAATACGGTGGTACGTTGGCACTTGTTATTAACTGGTCAAGGGAGGTGTGATGAGTACCGAAAATGAGTCCCAAACACAGTGTTTCGGCTGAAAAGGGCAGCGAGTCACAAGGCAATCGGCACCAACAAGCTCTAGGGTGCACACGGAGTAGCAAACCAACAAGTACTGGGACAAAATTTTTCAGTCAGAATGCATCAAGTACCAAATGTGATGAGTTTTAAAGCAGTAGGGGTATGACTGCATAGGTATAATCACAGTGTAAAAAGACTTGGCATGAAAGGAATCAGAAATGTTAAGCAATCTGATCAATACCCCTTTGCTTCTAAGTGCTGGTAATTTGTTTCAAACCCATTTCTGTTTGTAAAAAGTCATGTTAGCTAGAAGAAACAGCTGAGGTTTCGAAAGTGTAAGGCAGGACTTTTAGCCCTATTATTTATTTATTTACTTGTTTTTTGCAAAGTTTTTATAAGCAGATTAGCATTCACATCATCTCAAGGAAGAAAAATTTTTATTTAGAAACTTGATGAGCACAAAATGAAGAGGAATGTAATTAAAAGATATACCTATGCTTAAGCAAATTGTCTTGATTAGTGAGCTGGTTACAAATTAAGAATCAGATCTTATATATTGGCTATTTCTACCATATAATTCATGAAAAGCCTTACTTGTTCAGAAATAAGAGTCTGTAGCCTTTGAACTTCTAATTTTAATGCTCTGTTTTGGTCATTCAGAATCTGGAAAAAAAAATTTTAATTTACTATGATTTTTTAAAGAAAAACGGTAATAAAGCAGTCATTTGAATTTTTTTATCAAACCCATAATATTAAGTACTGTAAGAGGTGAATTATATAGTGACATAAGAATTCATATTTCTTTAGACACAGATGTACCCTGGCAATCAGATACTCTAACTGGTTTGGCCATGACCAGAGACCAGTACTACAGCCATAGCAGAGAATGAAAGCAACAGTCACAAATATAAAAAGCAGCTGAAAACTGCCAAGGAAAAGCTGGGGCAAAATAAATCTCCAAAGTTTATTAAAGGGGTGGGGGATTCAGCTCAAGCGCAAGGCCCTGAGTTTGATCCGAATACCCTTCCCAAAAAAAGTTTATTAGAAGACCAGCTAAGTCAGAATCTAGACACAAAATCTATGACAAAATTCATTATTTGCATAAGCACCCAGATAAACTACAGAAACATTACTTCAGTGTGATTTCATATATAAAATAGTATATCTACATTCACTACAACTGAAAATCATGTAAGCTAATTCTTTTTTTTTAAGCTAATTCTAAGAAAACTGAGTGTACAAGCTTAATCACATACCTTAAATTCCTCCATTTTGTTTGAAATTTCACATTGTAACTGATCTTCAAGCAATTTTATTTTATCATCTTTAACATGAATACTATGAGAAAAAAGCATCAATTAAAGATATTTCCTATATTCAGATAGTTTATGCCATGTGTACAATTATCAGTTTTAACTAGCAGTATTTTCTGCAGCAATTATAATTGAACATAATTTATTAATGCTTCTATTTACAACAATATTTTGATCACCTTTTTTGTATCTTCTCCAATTCATGTGCTGCAGCAGCCTATATTTGGAATAAAATAAAAATTTATCATTTCTCAGGAAGCACTCAAAACTAATCTTTCACTTACTTTTATACTTCCACATGCTTGGGAGTAAGATTATAGTAGCACCATATATGTCTGTAGTATGTTTTGCTGTCCAGTATTTTTTTTTTCCTCACAGGGCAACTAATAAAAAGTCTTCACTTTTTAGATTACACAGCAAAAGACCAGGACATTAAGATTGTTTTAGCTGGGGATGTGACTCAGTGGTTAGAGTGCTTGCCTTGCAAGCACAAAGCCCTGAGTTTGACCCCCAGCACCAAAAAATAAAAATAAAAAAAATTGTTTTAATTGACTCCTCTGCCATCTCAGAAATAATCAACTCGTCAGATCAAGTATAATTTCAACATGAAATAGTAATACTCTAGGTAGGTTGTAAAGAGGTTTCCAACACATCACACAGTCAAATACCATTATATTTATTACATGAATAAAACTAGGGCTCATAATATTAATAAAAATGAAAATATACAAATTAAAATTCTTAATACCAAAAACAGCAATAAATATCTACCTGCTCATTTGCCAGAGCCTGCAATTTCTGCACTTCAGCTTTTAATAAGAAATTCATATTCTGTATATCCTAGACCAAGAAAACAGAGTTCTATATTAGAATATTTAATGTAATTGATCTTAAGGTTTGTAAGCCATCTATTCTACATTAAGAGTTAAGCAAAGATCTCAAATTACAAACTCCCTTAATCAGCAAGAGAAACTATCAATTCCTGATATTCAGCACATTTCTCAAATTGTTGTGAATTACAGCATGTGAGAAAAGCCCTTTGACTTTTTCCTTTGAGAGCTAAAGAGGATTTTATAGTCCAGAAAGAAGGAAAGCACTTTTCAAATGAATTCTATTTTCCATTCTTCACATAAACTCATATGATTATAGAGATTATGGTAATTTGATGTCAAGTCCTACAAACTACTGCAGCCATTTATAACAATTACTGTACCTTAAGTTCCTCCTCTTTACTTGTTAAATGATCATGTTCACTTGCTAGGGAATCTTCAGTCTGTTTTATCTGTTTATCCTTTTCTGCAATCCTTTAAAAGGAAATAAATTTGTATATTCAATCAAAATATTTAAGTCACAAATCAAAGGATTAAAAACCTTATATAGAGTCATCATTAAGTAGTTTCTCATATAACCATACTTTCCATTTCTACAGTCCCTTTTCAGTTTACTAGTAACTGTCTTATAATTACTGTAAGTCCTTAACACATACATCTCCCTAATTTTAAAATTCACAGTCGAATAAGTTAATTTGTTTAAGCTCACAAGTCTGCCAATATTAAATACAAATTTCAGGTCTTTTGAATTCAAGTAACCCATATGTATGTAAAATTATACAACACAAAACACAGAATTTTCTTTTGAGTATATTACCACATAGCTAGATAAAGAGTAGCTATAACTATGTATTAGACACAAAACAATTTACTTCCAAGACTCTAAAAACAATTTACTTCCAAGTTACCTCTTCTACATAACTGCCACACCCCTAGCAAAAAGTTTCACCCCTCACCCTCTCATTTTACGAGAAGTTTCATCCTTCATCATTATGATGAAGACATAAAAAGAGAAAATGTAATCCTTAGGAACCCAACACACAAGGGGTAAAAAGAGTAAAAGTTGCTCCAAATCTAGTTCGGAGTATTTTCCAAAAAGGTAAAAGTATAATCCTTTATAGGTTTCTTTGAGGTATCAGTTAGTGGTGACTACACAATTGCAAGAGAAGTTCAGAAAGGCAGGCTTACACTTTATGTAATTCTTCTGCTAGAACGGAAGCGGAGGTCTAAGAAAGAAAAACATTGTCAACATGAAAGCATTTAAGAGCTTAAAAGCTGTATAATAATTATCGTAAGAGCTTTAAAAACTAAGAGAAATTAACGTATGTAAGTTTTTAACCCATGGTAAGTGTTCAAAATAGTGTAACTATCATTCTGAAAGCATGTTTGAACATATATCACGAGACATGTAGAATAAACCCATTTAACAAGCCTGAAAAACTACATAACTGACAAGGAACAAACAGGAGACAACAGCCACAGTGGTCAATTTTCATCAGTGTGCTTCTCTTAGTAGCAATTTTCACTATGATCCACTTCACGATTAAAATAAGTAATACGATAACATTCATGTCCATCTTTACTTTTTAACAAAGTAGTCACATCATTCCCTAAGTATTTAATTTCTGATAAATTTTCTAGAGCTGCTTCTCAGCTGATAAAGATCTCAATCCAATCTGATTTGATAATTCACAAACACACACACCCTACAGCCCCCCTTCTCTACCCTTCCCTTTACTAAATAGTTCTTCATTAATCAATTGTAGACTATGGTTTCTACAAAGAAAGCAATTAGAAAATAATATATTTAAAATAATATATTTACATGCTTTGGGAATTTAAACTTGTGTGAATCCCAAAAACAAGCTTTCAATGCGAAAACCGTTTTTTTTACACAGAGAAGTCAGTCTTCTAAGTTAATATTTTTTGTTATAAACACAACTTTTAGATTTTAAAGTCGAATTGAAATGGAAATTTATAGTATATTCGGGAAATGTACTTGACGTTTTCATTTTTTTCCTTAATGTTATATCATTTATATAACTTACATAGCTTACCAATCAATTACAATAGAACAATGTTAAAAAAAAAAGCAGCTCTTACACCACCATGTTCAAACACTTACGCTGGCTACACTGAAGTATAAATTTTACTTTTTTATTTAATTTTATTTTAATGGTACATTTCAGATGTAATAGTGATGACATTCATCATAGGGGGTTTGTACCTGTACATGACGTATCTTTGTGCTTCATTTTTTCCCTCCCCTCACCCCTCCTCATTTACAAAGGATTTGTTTCCATTTTTTCCTTCCATTTCTCATTTCTCTTGTCCCTCTGTTCCTTTCCCCCTCCCTTATTCCCTTTCCCATTTGGACATTTTCTTCCCTTTCCCAATATATTTTAGTTTTTATATACATACACTGAAGTATAAATTTTACTTTTTTATTTAATTTTATTTTAATGGTACATTTCAGATGTAATAGTGATGACATTCATCACAGGGGATTTGTACCTGTACATGACATATCTTTGTGCTTCATTTTTTCCCCTCCCCTCACCCCTCCTCATTTACAAAAGCTTTGTTTCCATTTTTTCCTTCCATTTCTCATTTCTCTTGTCCCTCTGTTCCTTTCCCCTCCCTTGTTCCCTTTCCCATCTGGACATTGTCTTCCCTTTCCCAATATATTTTAGTTTTTATATACATACACTGAAGTATAAATTTTAAACTGATTCTTTTGTAAATATACTCTGAGAGCTATGGTTAACTCGCTGATACTACACCTGTGGATACATGTGGATGTACAAGGTTTTCCAAGATTAGTCAGCACTGTGTAAATGCCTTTACTACATAAAACCACTATTAGAGATACTCTTTGGCCAACTGCTCCAATTTTGTCACAGGACTGGGGAGTATTTTCCTGCCAAGAGCTTTCTAATACCCCTCTTTCCACTTAGTTTGGTTTGAATTTCCTAAGAGTTTTCCCACAGCGTTATATATAATCATCAGTGTTTAGCATTCAGGATCACCACTTGTTAATTCACTACCTAGTCTCCCAACTACTAATCCAGTGCCTGGGACTCAACAGGCATTTAGATGATTATTTAAATGGCTGGGAAGCTATTATTAATGATAAGCAAGAAGAAAGCACTATTACCTGGGCTGCTATCTGGGAATGGAATTGTTGAATTTGAGCTTTCAAGGCCTCATTCTGCTCCAAAATATCCTTTCATAAAAAGCAAACAAAAAGAGAGAGAGGGGAAAAAACTGTGCTATGAAAAAATGTTCCAATGTATATAAATATCATGACTTGCAGGTTCTGTTTATCTTTAAAAAGGCATTCTTAGATTCCAAAAGGCATTATTTGAAGCAATAATTAAGCATTCTATTCTGAGTTAATTTATAAGGTAGAAATTAAGGAAATGTCCTACTGTTTCTAAACTACAAGGAGCCTAAGTCTGTGGTTAAGCAGATCGTCAAACACAACATACTACAGTATGTGCTCAAAGATTAAGTTATAATTATTCACTTCCACTCCAGAATTAGGATAAGGTACATTCTGCTCTCTTTTAGGCACACATACCCAATTCTCTATGGTTTTAAAAAAAAAGAAAAACAGATACCTGAACTTGCATTTGTAGAGATTCTTCTTTGTTCACCCTTTTTTGCTCTGATTCCATTAACTGCATTAATCTTTGCTCCAACTGTTGTTTGGATACCAAGGTATCTGTAAGTTTACTATGCAGACTCTGTACTTCATTTTCTTTGGCCACAAATTTACTCTGTAAATCTGTAACAGAATACTCTATTTTACAAAGGTCTCTTCCTTTGCCTTGTTAATCTTTAGCATAGGCATCATCTCCTCTGGAATGTTTCCCTGAATCCTTCCCACTCTCCTCACTTCACACTCCTACAGCAGCCCATGCTCATCTTTATCTGGCACCTGCCACATTGTACTAATTCACCCTTGTCCTCGAGTGAGCATTCTGAGATCAGAGATTGCCTTTTCTATGTATCTAGTTCTGTATCCAAGGCTTGGCACCAGTTCATAATAAATGTGCTAAATGAACAGTACACAGATTTTTTTCAAAACTGTTATATCAATTCTTTAAAGCAATGGTGGCAAGCCTATGGCACATGTGTTGTTTTTCTCTTAAGGCAGAAGATGTTAATGTCTAAGTTGTTTTTTCTGAACTAAAACCTCAGTATTCAGGTTAACTGCAGTGTTGGTACTTTGCGATAAATAAGTGGGTTTTGATTTACATTTTGGGCACTCCTCTCTAAAAGGTTCACCATCACTGCTATAAAGTACCTACTAATTTAAAAAAAGGAAAAAGAAAAATAGTAATGTAACATATTAACGATCAAGAAAATTGGGTTTATGAGATCATTCTGTGCTATCTTGGTAACTTTTATGTAATTGAAAACTATTCTAAAATTAAAAGCTCATTTTTAAAAAGTAAAAAAAAAAAATTCTTTAGTTTCCCCAAAATACTGTTAAAAAGATATTTCAGTAAATTTCTTGTCGATTTCCTGAAATCTGCTACCTGGAAACACCCTGTACAATGCCGCACAGAAAGATGTTGAAAAAATCCATTATCTGAAGGCTGACAATGTCCTTATTTAAAATAATGGTTAACTTCTCAGTCTGCTTCTCTTCTTGGACGTAACTCCAAAAAAGAAAAATGAGAAACAAACCAACTATCTAATAAATGAGATCAAATAAATGAAAACAAAATGAGATAGATAAATAAATGAAAACAAAATGAATATAGAAATAATCACTAACTTGGCAGGGAAGGGAAAAGGGAAAGTAATCCAGAACGAAAAGAGGCTAATAACAAGAGAAACCACAGTGCATGAGAGATGCCTCCCTGGCCCACGCCATGGCAAAGTCCACACAGCACTCAAACAGAGGAGTGGAGGCCGTGGGCAGACAGACAACGGGGGAAAAGAGGGAAAGAAGAGAAAGTGTGTGTATATATGCAAGTATTCCTTAAGAAAGCCAAGGCGTTTCTGCAGGACACTAATAACAATATAACTCAAAAGAGAATTCTTAATAATTAAACATATAATGGACGTATTTTAGAACTCAGAAGAGCATAATATTTCTTATTACCAGCAAATGTTTTAACTGAATTAACGCCTTTACAACTCTGTGGAGAAGAAATTGAAGAAGATATGAGAAATGGGAAGACATTCCCTGTTCCTGGACAGGCAGAATTATTATTAAATGGTCATATTACCAAAAGCAATCTACTGATTTAATGCAATTTCTAATAAAATACTAACAGTTCTACACAAAACTGGAAAAAAAATCCTAAAATTTATTTGGAACCAGAAGAGATGCAGAATAGCCAAAGCAATCCTGAGCAAAAGGGACAAAGTGGAAGGAAGGCATTATAATCTCAGATTTTATAAGAAAAATAGCACTGTACTGGCACAAAAATAGACACATAGACCGGTGGAACAGAAGGCACAGAAATAAGCCCATGTACTTTTAGCCATTCAATCTTTGATAAAGTGGCTAAAAACGTATGCTGGAGAAAGGATAGACTCTTTAACAAACAGCACTGGGAAAACTGGTTATCCACGTGCAAAAGACTCACACTAGACCAGCACTTCTAACCCTGTATTAACACGTTCCCATGAGCCCGAAACACCGGAGGTACATGTATGACTGACTGTCCCATCGGGCTTACCACTGGTGGTACCACTGGATCAAGTCACTTTTACTAGTCTTTTTACTAATAAAATTAATAAAGAATCCATGTTTCGAACTGGCAGGAGCATAACACACTCAAATGAGAGCTGCCTGGCAGCAAGACATAACTATATTTCCCTGAAAATAAGACTGAGTCTTGCATTAACTTTTGCTGAAAAAGACACAGTAGGGCTTATTTTCAGGGGATATCTTATTTTTTCACGTACAAGAATCAGACAAAAATCTACATTTATTCAAATACAGTCATGCCATCTTCTGGAACACTGTCATAATTCTCCAAACCCAAATTCTGGCCTCAATTTCTTGGGACCCCACTTCCTACAGATCCTTTGGCCGTAATCTCTCAGGTCTAGCAACAGAGCTCTCCTGAAATGAGCACTTCTTGTCCATGTAGCCTGCTCATAGTGCTTTGGTAACACAGCATCAGAGATTTCACCCTATACATAAATTCTTCACCCAAGTCCCGACCTCCTGCAGGTGGCTTCACAGAGACTGCAGTCAATCAAGTGTTAAATGAAGACTTATGAGACAGGAATGGCAACGAAAATGATGACAGTTAAGAATGATGGTCCACACAAAAGCGATGAAAAATTGCAGGCACCAAAATTCAGGAAACATTTTTTTATTTCACATGAGCATATTAACTATGTCTATTACAGCACAGACTGTACTTAATTACGAAGATTCATATTAGACACAACTACGTGCATTCATTACCAAGTGCACGTATTATTCATGCGTTATGTCTGTACTCCAATCGGTCACTCTGCAGTAAGTCTGAAACTCATCTGTTATATAGGTGTTTACCTCTCATCTGAAGGTGCCCACTTGGGTATTTACAAATACTTAATTACAATTTGTTATTTAAGTATTAATGTCAATAATTTTATTTACTTATATTTATTTATTATTTTATAATACAATACATCCTCTGTGTATTGCAACAGACATACTAAATGCACTCATCTGCTTGATGACCTTAACTGGGCCTTATTTTCTGTTTAGGTCTTATTGTGGGGGAAATACAGTACAAATTACGGCCCCACCATGAATGTGTTAAATCAAAATAAATCACAGACTTAGGTAAAAATCAGAAACACTGAAATTGCTGAAAGATAAAATAAGGAAAACACTTCAAGCATAGGTATATGCAAGGATTTCCTATTACACTAAGAAACAACAAATGAGATTACTGGATATTAAAAATTCTACACAGCAAAGGAAACAATCAACAGAGTGAAGAGACAACCATCAATATGGGTAAACAGTTTTGAGAGCTATTCTTCTGAAAGAGGCCTAATACGTAACATATATAAATAAAGAGTCAAAAAAAATTAGACCACCCGAGACAAATAACCCAATTAAAAAATGGAGAAATAAAATGAACACTTATTAAAAGCAGCAGCAAAAATGCCCAATAAGCACATGAAAAAATGCTCAACATGTTTAGTCACTAGAGAAATGCAAATCAACACTGACCTAATCTTACTCCAGTAAAGAATGACTATTATCAGGAACACAAAAAATAACAAATGATGGTAAGGACGTGGGGGTAAAAAGGAAACCTTCTACACTGTTGGTGGGAATGTAAACTAGTCAAACATTATGGAAAACGATATGGCGATTCTTCAAAAAAACTAGAAATAGAAATTCCACTTGACCTTGCTACCCCTCTCCTGGACAGTTTCCTGAAAGAGCTAAAGACATACTGTAGAGACACATGCACAGCTAAGTTTATAGCAGTGCAATTCGAAATTGCTGAACTACGAAAGTAGCTTAGATGCCTAATCACAGACAAATAGATAAAGAAAATGTGCTGTATTTACAAAATGAAATTTTCATCCATAAAGGTCATCCATAAAGGACAAATTCAAATCATTTGTAGGAAAATGAATGGAACTTAAGACCATCATGTTATGTTAAATAAGTCAGATTCACAAGATTTATTATCACATGATTTCTCTTACTAAAAAACTAAAGTATAAATAAAGAATAAAAACAGGAGAGATTGTTTTCTCTCAGACTTCTTGGAGATGGAAAAGGGAGACAGACTCCTTGGAGATGGAAAAGGGGAAAAAGAAAAGGGCCACACCAAGGGATGGTAAGCAAGAGAAGGAATGGGTATAGAAAATGATCAAAATCACACACACACACACACACACACACACACACACACACACACAAATTTCCCAAAACTAACATAATTATTATGTATTGCAAATATATACCAATTAATTTTTTTTTAATTCTGTGGAGGAAATAATTTTCAACCTAGAACTTGATACCTAATCAAGCTACCAAACAAGTAAGAAACCAGAACAAAGACATTTTGAAACACAAGGCCTCCACAAACGTACTTTGAGGCACACTCTTCTGCGGATTCTGACACACATGTTTTACTAAGGACAGAGGAAAACAAGAAAGATGGCAGTGGGGCTGGGAATTTAGCTCAGTGGTTAGAGTGCTTGCCTTGCAAGCACAAGGCCCCGAGTTCAATCCCCAGCACCAAAAAGAAAAAGAAAGATGGCAACACTACAGGATCCAAAAAGAAGGGCAGAAAAACAAAAGCAAGCCTCAGAAGACAGCTATGTAGCCAATATAGAAAGCAACAAATACAGTGGTACCTCAGTTCATGAACTCACTTCTTTTCACATTTCTGGTCGCAAAAAGAATTGGATGAGAACCAAATCGAATTTCCCCATAAGGTCAACAATAAACCTAACCATTGAATTTGATTTGGTCCCTGTCCAGTTCAGTTTGCAACTGGAATTAAGGAAAGAATTAAATTTGTGAATCGAGGTACCACTTGTACTAGGGCAGGAAAACTGAAGGTGCCAGGTGGGAGTACCACCAGAGAAAACTGCTAGACTGTCTAGTATCTTATATGTTGAGAGGCAGCAGCTAAAGAGAGTGAGCTAGGAAAAGTTTAATGACAGTAGAATTTTAAGCAATAAAACAAAAGATCAAGCAGGTAAAAAAAAATTAGGAAAAATCAGTTCCCGAAATAAAGTTATTCAAGAAAAGAACAACCATTTTAAAACGTATCTTGGCCCAGCACTCCATTATACAGCCATAATGATAAAAAGCACAGCCATGCCAGGTTGCTGAGAAACACACGGGAATAACGATGAGGGGAGTAAAGTTCTCTTTTTCTACAACAGAATGTCGGGCGTCTATCAAAAAAGCAATGTAAGTACCAACGCCATTTTTTTTAGAAATACAGAGTACAACCAGGTATGGTGACACATTCCTGTAATCCCAGCTACGCCAGGAGCTAAGGCAGGAGGACTGCAAGTTTGAGGCCAGCCTGGACGACGTGGCAAGACCTTGTCCTAAAATGTAAAACAGTCTGGGGATGTATCTCAGCACTCCCTGGGTTCAATGCCCAACACCACCAAAAAAAACAAGAGGCAAAACACCGAAAGTAAAAAGTCAATTTCCACTGTGAGTGTTTCTGATAAAAATAAGGTTTTATTGTCTAGAGCAGTGACGGAGAACCTTTCAAGACTGAGTGCCCAAACTGCAAACCAAAACCTACTTATATATCGCAAAGTGCCAACACTGCAATTAAACCTAAATACTGAGGTATTAGTTTAAAAAAAAATTCATACATTAACATTTTTTTGCCTTAAAAGAGAAACAAGTAACACATGTGCTACAGAAGCAGCACCACTGATCTACAGTTACATAATTTATATACAGTCTATGTAATTTTTATACAGTGTATACCAGTAAGGGTGAGGTTTACTACCTATAGCTACATAATTTATATATAGTGTTGTATATAGTTATAATCCTTTCAGCAGCATTTCTGTGCTTCACAGATGAAATGCAAAATATTAATTTAAAAACAAGCTAACACATCTTAACATGAATACAAACTTTATAAAAAAAAAAACAGGTCTTGAACTATCTTATGTACATCTGATGCTGAAGAAGAGGTACAGTCCAGGGTGGGAGGAAATCAGAAGAAACCAAAGATCTAAGAAGCCAAATTTCTGTCTGTTCTGCAGTTTAGAGCTACATCCTAGCCGGGTCCCTCTACTGCGGAGAAAGGAGCGGTGCGGACACAAGTAAGACTCGCACTACAATCTCCATTATCTCCCAGATGGACCTATCAAATCAGGAATAAATGAACAGCAGAAGTTAGCATCTATTAGGCAAACACTTTCACGTAAACTACTTGAAATAGTAATATGCTCACTGTTTTTATAACTAGGAAATCAGTCTTTTCTTAGTAACAAAAAATAAAATTAAGAGTTAATCAAGGAAACAAGAGGGAAAAACTACAGAGGAAGAAAAAAAAAAAAACCCAAGACTATATTTCCATTTCTTTCTTATGTACTATAATTTTGCCTATAACTTAATGCTTCACACAAAGCTAGCAGGAGAAACCCAAAATATAAAGAGCAAAATAAAAGATAGATAATAGGAAGTAGAAAGAGCTTTTTTAAATGAGAAGGGGATAAGAGATGGGAGGAGGTGGCTGGAGAGGGGAAGGAGGTGAAAAGAGAATTGAGATATGTCTACACACACGTACACATACCAACTCCCCACAAGGAATGAGATCATCATGTACTTTAAACATGCACTAATAAAATATAAAAACTGAAAAAAAAAAAAAAGCTTGTAGGTTTCTTATTTTAAAACCCTAATAAAAGTAAAAGAGATAAAGATAAACTTAAAAGGTAGAAGTTATTTTTATTGAGCGATAACTAAAATGCCACATTACACTTCCCTCACAGATGGAGAAGGGAAGAAATTTTATCCAAAACTACATACAGCTTATGTGAGCGCCTCTTTCACTCACCTTGCTGTGCTGCTTCGTGTTCTGCTGTTCTTTTCCTGATGTAGGTTTGAACTTCTTCCCACCTTCTCTCAGCTTCTTGGAGTTGAACCTTGATATTTAAAAAAGGAGGAAGGAAAAATCAGCACAAACAAAAAGATTTCAACTCTTAAAAAAGGAAAAAAGCATCCTCTACCTGTAACATTACATCTCAAAACTACTTACTGCAACAACTTGCCTCTGACATTTTAGTAAGGCAGGCACATAACACACAGTCTGACTGCCATTTATTTATCAGTTACAGTCATCCTGTCCTCCAGTACAAAGGATTAACAGAGTGGAGATTATTTCAGAAAGTCAGTACTAGTACTGTTAGAGCAATATAACTACTACTATGTACCTATCTCATCCGCTTAGCTATGACCTGTTTGCCATTAATCTTTTACCAGCAGGTAAGTGTCCAAAAGACAGATGGTATCTTCATTGCTAAATCTCAGTGAGTACTAAAATTCATATTGTATAATACTCCAATTATGACTTTAATCTTTAAGGTCATCTATCCGTATCTATGGAGAACAAATTTCCATATCTACAAAAGCCAGCAGTAAATCCACCAGCAAAATCAATTTTAAATAAAAGACATTCATATCAATATCACGGAGATCTAAGAAAACTTCAACAAAAGCCTCAAAGTCTTTTAAACTCCATCACTTCCCAGTCCCAACCTCTTTATCATTTCACAATCACAGTCTCAAGGTACGATTGTGTCCGCAATCTAGGTGGGAATCTGTCTAGAATAGAAGTTGCATTTAAGTTTCACTAAACTGTATTTTCTTTAATGAAGAGAGTGCCTTGGTCACTTTTTCATTGCTGACACAATACCCAACACACATGGCTCAAAGGAAGAGGTTTATTTTAGCTAACATTAAAATCTACTATGGCTGGCCGGCTCCAGTGAGCAAACAGCATGGCAGAGGGGCACAGTGGAAGAAAAGCTGCTCACCTATGGCAGACAGGAAGCAGAGAGTGAAGAGAGGAAAGCAGAAAAGGAAGGAAGATCGACCTTTCCAGGTCAGGCCCCCATGGACCTGCCTCTTCCAACCAGACCCCACTTCCTGTAAGTTATGCAGCCCTTATAATAAATCATCTTCCAAAAGCCTTGCACATGAGGCTCTCGAGGGACATCTAGATATAAACTGTAACAGGGACGAAGAGACAATTCTCCTCATTCTATTGAATATGCTTATAAGCTGCATGAGTGTATGCAGAGCACAGACAAGATGAGAGAAGTGAATCTGCTCCCGCTTCAATCAGCCTGAGCCACCCTATGCATCTCTTCACAGTACGAGCATCTCACTGTACCAAGTCCATTCTGGTGTCTGAAGACAAAAGCACGAGATTTTTGTACACTGCGGCTTGAGTGCGAGCTACTGGGGCAGTACTTAAATCACATGCTCAAGCAAAGGAAAACTCATTATTCCAGATTTGGAATAAAACAGGTTCTACTGGACTTACTGAGAAATTCAAGCTGAGAAATTCAAGGATGATAAAATGATACAAAAAGTAATTTTAACTACATGATTTTGGCCTGTTACATGTAGGCCCTAATCCCCTTGTATAAAATCTAATTCTACTTCTTACCCTAGTCAGCTAATTTCACAGTTCACACCTTCAGTCTTTAGCTTCAAATTCAAGCCTATATTCAATTATTTCATCAGGTCACACATTGCTACATAGGCAGAGCTATGGTTCTTAAGCCTCAAACTATATTTCTCAAACCTATACATACTCAGGTCAACAAATTAAATATCTATGTTATTCATGAAATGATGAATAAAAGTGGGGATGCATCACCTTCAACTGAGTAACTGCTTGCTCAGCATTCTTCCTTTGGACTTCCTCCTCTTGTAGCTTCCCTGTTTTTTCAGTCAGCTCATTCACCAACCTAGCATAATCCTGGCGCAGTTTGTTTAGTTCTGCAGACTGCCTGAAAACAGTAACTGGATTAGGAACTGTCCATTATTACAAATACATATAAAAGAACAGATAAATACAACACATTTTATTAATTTTGCTGGGCTAATAATTCCATTTATAAACAAACAAAAAAGAACAAAAGCAAGTACTCCTTTGGTTGAGTGTAATTCCCAAATAATTCTAATGACAATTACACAAATTCTAAAACTGCTACGAAGTATCAAGAGAAATGGACAACCACAAACTTGTCAGCATGAACAGACAGTGTACATTAAACTGTTCTTCTGAAAACCTATTAAAAATCAACCAGTCAGAAGTCTTACTCCGTGCAAAGACAATAATAGTCTCTCCAGGGTACTGGTTCTCAAAGAATGACCCAAAACCAACCACACCCTGTTAACAGGAATGTTGTCTTCATCTGCAGATTCCTGAGCATCACCTTACGTCAGTGGATCATGAAAACTTTTAGGAGCAGGATTTAAGAATGCTTTTAAAGTTAGCATGCCAGGTACTAAAGAGAAAAATAAAGTTTGAGAACTACTCTAGCAGGAATAGATGGTTTAAAACCTGCAAATTTAGTCTTACGAATCTGTAGATTTTTTCCTCTAATGGTAGTATTATATGATTTACATGTAATACATAAATATACTATATATATAATAGTTTATAGCTAATGCTCTTCACACATCAAGAGAACTGTTTTCAAAAAGTAACTCCATTTTGGAAACACATGTAAGAAAAGTCTCATCAATTATTATAAGCACCATTTTAACGATTTAATACTCTACCATTTAATCAAAATGAAAGCATCTGTAAACATACTTGCTTTCCAGCTGATTTGCAGTGTTGCTGACAGCATCTCTCAGTATACCATTCTCCTGCTTCAAGTGTGCTATCTCTGCTTCCATCTGCTCACGAACTTGCTGAAACTATTTTACACGTGTAAGATTTAGAAAACAAAGGTTGACAAAGCTACCTTTTTAAAAATTTTATTTAAAAACTTGAATTGCTCTTTTCAAATACATATAAACAGCTAGGACCTCATGCTTGCTACTAAGCTACATCCCCAGGCCTTTTTCATTTTGAGACATGTCTTACTAGATTGCCCAGACTGGCTTTGAATCTGTAGGCTGAATCCTTCTGCCTCAGCTTCCTGAGTACCTATGATTACAGCATGCATCACCACACCTGGCCAAGAACTGTATTTCTGTTGCTGAATCCAAAGTAAACAGAAGCTGCAGCAGCAGTCAAGAATACAAGTAAATAGCGGCTGGGAATTTAGTTCAGCGGTAGAGTGCTTGCCTAGCAAGTACAAGACCCTGAGTTCGATCCCCAGCATCCCCCCAAAAAAGAGAATACAAGTAAATGTTAGCTACTATCATAATGAAAATACAAAACAAACATACAAAGTTTCAAAACTAAAAGCTGATTTAGAAATTCCTACCCAACAGACTCTCGCAGAATTAAGCCTGTTCTGATTCTGGAATATATCAGTTATATGTAAATAATATTTTTAAATAGTTTTTAGTAACCTGAAGTTTAAAACCTGGAAATGTGTTCAATTTATATTATGTTACAAATTAAACCATAGTAAAATGGATAACACAAAAATCTACTTGCTAAAATAGCACGGCATCCAGTTATTTTTGTGTTAAATATATGTAACATAAAATGTACAACGTTAATCACTTTCAAATGTAAAGTTCACTCATATTAAATATATCCATACTGTTGTACAACCATCAATATCATTCATTTCTGTAACTCTCAAAATGAAACTCTTGTCAGGCGCAGTGGCGCATGCCTGTAATCCCAGCACTCCAGAGGCTAAAGCAGGAGGATCGCTGCGAGTTCACGATCAGCCTGGGATACATATGATAGTGGGTTCAAGGGCAGCCTGAACTATATAAGGAGACCCTGTCTCAAACAAAAAAAAAGAAAGGAAGAAAGAAGGGGTGGCGAGGAGAAAAGGAGGGAAGAAGAAATGAGAAAGTATAAAACAAAGTAAGTTAAGTCTATATCCATTAACCAGTAACTTCCCTTACCCCCTTCCTGGTCCCTGGAACCTACCACTGTGATTTTTTCCTGATATTTAATTTTTTAATTTCAAAATTACAGATTCAGAAAAGAATACTGGATCATATATTCACATAGGAACATGTTTTACTTTAATATATACACAGAATTGTTCTTTTGAGAAATTAACAGATATTGGTAATCTTAATAATTTAGTTAAGGGAGTATTTCTATTTTTAGAGAATTTATGTGGAATCTATATTCTGACCTCTAAAATCAATCAAGAATCAAGCAGTTAAATCATTTAAATATCTTTCACCTTCAATAAAAGATGTTGCTGTAAGTATTTAATTTTCAAATGAACAGTAAGCGGTAATTACTGAGGACAGGAAAATCAATTCTTCAATAATCTGACTGACAGGAAAGAGAACGGCTACAGAACGGGGAGATGGAAGAATGAGACAAATAAAAGCTAGAGCCATCAGACAATTACAATGTGACAACAAAGTGGCACTTGCTTCTAATTATCAGTGACATTTCAATGGAAAACACTGGAACTTTCATAGCAGTAAAGAATAAACATTTTAGCAGACTATTGATAATGATCAAACCAATATTTTACAAAAAAATAATTAGGTATCAATTATAAGTTAGAATGGAAAAGAAAAACCTATCAATAAGGGGCTATAATTGTCCTACTGTGAAATAATCTAAGATATCAAAGAAATGAATACAAGAGTAACTTCAAATCAAGCATCTTTAAGATTCAGAACAACTTGTGGACTAGGCAAGAGAAAGAGAAGTCAAAGGATTCAAGCCTAAGAAAAGTACTGACTTAAACTTCTGGAAAATAAAAACTACCTGACGAAGACAAGAATTTGATTTTAGGCACAAGTTATATCTGAGGTGATGACAGACCTTCCAAACTGAAGCATCAACTAGCAAATGAAAGTAACAATTTCAAAGAGTTACTGGCCCAGAGTTCAATCAAGGGGACTAGTATAAGCCTACTTTGGTAAGTAGACCCAAGCCATATTCTTCAACAGTCTCTTATCAGCTAGGTGTGGTAGTACACAGCTGTAATCCCAGCACTCCAGGAGGCTGAAGCAGGACGATCCCAAGTTTGAACCCAGCCTAGGCCCAGTAACTGTCTCAAAAAATTTTTTTAGGGTTTGGGGATTTAGCTCAAGTGATAGAGTTCTTGCCTAGCAAGCGCAAGACCCTGAGTTCAATTCCCAGCACCACCAAAAAAAAAAAATTTTTTTTAAAAAGGTTGAGAATGTACCTCAGGGCAAAGGCCCTTGGTTCAATCCCTAGTACTGTCCCTCTACAAAGTCTCTCAGCAGTGATACGGGGGCCGAGGGCAGAGGAGAGATTATTCGCCGGTTCACAGCTAACTAGAATTACGAAGAAAATAAATGATACAGGAATAAGACAGTAAGAAATGAACCACCTGAAATGCTCAAGGATGATAGGTGAAAGAGTATGAACAAAAAACCACGGAAGGTGACTCAAGCTGCAACTGCAAGTTTTCACTTACTATCCCCTTTCCCCACCAATGCCAAGGCCCATCTAACTCACTCTCGTGTGTGACTCAAAATTTTCTCCTCACTGTCAACATCTGATTTCAGGCCTTGTTCGCCTCATCACCAGAATTCCTTCAAAGCCTTCCACTTATCCCTTATCCCATTCTCCACACGGTTGCAAAAGTAATAATTAAAAACACCAGGTGAGTCTCACTCGGGCTTGCCTAAACTCCTTCACTGGCTTCCCCATCTTCAGGCACACAAGTCCATTTAAGACAGGGGCCGCCCCTACTTCTGCAGACCTTCACTCTTCATTCCAATTCTGGCTTTCACTTACCACAACCCTAAACACACTTCTAACATTGCGGACGCTAGACACCTGTATTAGAAATACCTGAAGAGTACTCTTTCAGAAGTGCAATCCTAGGTCCCAAAAGAGACCCACTGAGTGCTAAAGAATCATGACAAGTTACTCTTCTACCCAGGGTCCATTTCTTCATCTTCAACTGACAACTGATTCAACACAATCCGTGTATCATACCTAAGGAGTCTTCCCTGTTAATCCTTCTCTTGCCCACTTCCCATATCCACTTAGCTCCATTGTCAGGGTGTGTTTATTTGTCTGTTTCCACCCTGCCTGTTTCATCCCCACCCAGAAAATTTGTTTACTTAAGCCCAAGGAGCGAGTTTAGCCACTTGTATGCCTATGACCCAGCACGTGAACACATAAAGCACTTATAAGTTAGCTAATAAATGAATGTACACATTTCATCTTATTTTCAAAGAATGAAACTGTACCTTCATCTGCATCTGTTGAGTCTCTTGATAACTGACATGTATTTTGTTTTGAAATACATTATGTTCCTTTTCTAATGTTCCAATCCGATCTTTCATCCTTGCTATAACGACACTGCTTCTTTCTTTCTCTGTCATCATTTCCTAGAAGAGTAAACCAGAAAAGACATTATGAAAAGCTTGTTATTAAAAAGGTATGTACAAGAGAAAGAAGAATAGAAAGGAAAAAATCTAAATAAAGCTTTTGTAAATAAGGAGGTAGGAGGGGTTAAAGGGAGGGGAGGGGAATGGGAAAAAAAAGCAGCAGCAACATATTCCATGTACAGGTACAAATTCCCTATGATGAATGTCATCACTATGTATATCTAAAATGTACCATTAAAATAAAATTAAAATAAATAAATAAATAAAAAGGTATGTAAGCTTATAACAATAAGAAAACTCTTTTAACATCAGTAAGATGATCATGAATGCTGAAAAAAGTTAAGTGCTTGATTAGAAAACAGAGCCAAAGATTTTTTTAAAAAGTCTTTGTCTCTCACCTGCTCTTCACAACAATTCTCTTGACAAACGCAAAACCACTTTGTTTACTTTCACTTCAAATGTACTTTCCGGTTTAAGAGTTAGAGACTGAGACTAAAGTAAACCCAACATTCTAAATTGACTGTAACAAAGAATGCTTTAAGGCAAAACAGTGAGTGAGTATTCCCCAGGCACTAGTTTTCTTCTGGTATACAGAAAAATCCCTGGAAGGGTGCCTAACAGGGTGTGCAGGTGGCGGTGGGAGGGGTCCTCTCCTAGAGGAAGAAATAAGGGTACATAGATTATGGACGTTTTGGATAAGGGATAAGTAAAGTTTTATCATCAAGGAAAAGTACATGTAAGCAAACAACTTTATGCAAGGATGACGAACCCGTTCCTTCTCTGAAAAACCACTTGACAAAATGTGAGATCTTTATGTAATTTATGGTTGCTTGTAAGAGTTATTTTACATATTTTACTTTTACTTATATTTGCAAGTAGTTTTATAAATACACATCTTAAACATACAGCACAATAAATTATCAAAGAATAAAGACTTCACCTTAGTTTTTTAAACAGTCAAAACATGATAGTCACAAAAACTATACTAAAATTTATAATTGTAAGGAAGCATGTTTATAAGAAGGCCGACTAATCGAACCAGGAGTTTCCACTGGCTTTTATTTACTTCAGATTACATAAAGGATTTCTATTCAGACAAGGGCATTCATTCTTCTGATGTCTTCTAATAGGTGAAGGAGTTATAAACTCATTTACTCTACTGCATTTATTCCTTAAAAGAAGAAACAAGTACTTCAGGATGGAGACCCTATTTTCTAGCTAGCTTCGATTCTGTTCTCTTGGTCTATATATGTTACACGTTGGTTCTTCCTCTCACACTAAAATTTCTGGAGTTTTAAAAATTTGTTTAAAAATTATAAATATTCTTCACGAGAAGCTCCCAATGCTTTTATTCAGTTTTTTGCTGTTTTTTTGAGACAGGATCTTGCCATGTTCCAAGCTAGCTTCAATGTGGCTCAGAATTCTCGATCCTCCTGCCTCAGCCTCGTGAGTGCTGGGATTACAGGTATGCGCCACAACACCCAGCTAAAACAAGCTTATCCCTCTAAAAGAACGCTTCTGTTATTCTGAAAATAGGGTACCTAAGATGTATTGTTATTTTAAATTCATAATTCTACAATGGGTGTCATGTCACGAGAGCATGAGACACCGCCCCTCAAAAACTCCAAAAGAAAACTGCTCATGTTGGGTAAATTTATTACACAAGTAATTAATTCAGGACATAGAGAATTTTTAAACCTTTCATTGATTCTAATTTGGGGTACATCCCTTGAACATAAAAACATCTTCACCTGGGTTAACTGCTTACACCGCTCCTTCATAGCAGCAGCATCTTCCTTCACAGCAGCAAGCAACTTGTCCTTTTCCTGAAGCTGATGCAGAAGTGCAGTCAATTCTCCTTTATTTGACTATAATTCAGAAATCAATACAGAATTAGTAGAAGTTAACATAGACTTATGAGAATGAAGTTCCTGCCATCAAGTGTTCTTGGGCCAATGTGGAGCTCTACATAACATACCTAAAGTAAAATGACTGCCAAAAACTGGTCAGTGAAATGTCAGAAAAGTCACTGTAACATATACATCCTCAAATTTCCAATAGGATAAAAGTCAATCAAGAAGCAGATTTTGGGGGCTGGGGATTTAGTTCAGTGGTAGAGTGCTTGCCTAGCAAGTCCCCAAGTTCCATCCCTAGCCCTCAAAAAAAAAGCAGCAGATTTCTGCAAAGAATTATAGAACTAAACTTAGAGTAAAACAGTAATTTCTCTCCTTTTTGTTCACGATCAAGAGAGAAGATATGAAACCAAAAGGGAATCAATCTATCAATAGTGGAACAGTCCTCTATAACCTAACATATAATACCAGAAAGGACTTGACAAAAGTAATGAAAAGTAAATACATGCTGCCCAAATGTACCCTGGGGAGTGGAGAAGCGATAGAGGTGTACAATCGTTCTCTTAACTCAAAGGGCATGAGCTGAAAGGGAAAACCAATCATCCCCCATCTGGCATGAGGAACAAGTGTAAAGCTTCAAGGCAGGAATTTTCTTGGCAGGAAATCTCAGAAGGAGAAAGAAGGGTGGGGGAACCGCACGCAAAAATTTTACTCAAAGTGAGCAGCCAGCCAGGGAGACAGAGTGGAAAGAGACTCCTCTCCCTGTACTAAGGTCCCTGTCTGCTCCAGGGGAAGGACACATTTGTACCCACGGCGCCAGGGGAACACAGGGCACCAGCTATTCACCATTACCAACCTCCAGCACAGCAATGATTCAAATGGTACACACCCTCTCAGGAGAGGACTGCCAGTAAACAACAAAGTAAAATAAAACAGGGTCTATACAATGCATTTCTAAAAGGAAAATAGTACAAATAGGAAGAGAAGAAAAACCATAAGAAAAAGTTTGTCACAGAGTAGACAAATTTCTAATAAAATTATCACCATGATTTTTAAAAATTTAGTCTAGCAGTCATTTCTGGAAAACAAAAGCAAAAAGCAGAGCTCATAAGAAAGAGGTCAGAAGGATAAAAAGGAAAGAAAAGAAAAAAGAAAGAGCTTGGAGAAAAGACCACAAAATGAATGAAACATAAAATGGTAAAACTCAAGATGGAAGTAAAACATCCCAGAAACAACCTAATCAGAAGCAAAAATCAGAATGGACATAGTGCTGAAAACAGTAAGGGTAGAAGGGTGTAGTAAAACAGCAGCAGGAAACACAAAGCAGAAATAAAGTTTTCTTTGATTAAACATTATTTTTTAAGCATGAAAATATGAAAGGTAAGGAAGTCAGGCAAAGAACCAACACACACTTAACTTGACACAAAGAACTTTGGTTATTCCAAGAACATACAAACTTTCTAGTAATAAATGTTGAATTTAATGACTAAAGCACACTTTATCTAAGAGAAAATTAAAAGGGGTCAATGTCATGCCACATTATACTAAAATTTTTGCCAAATTTTAAAGAAACTTCATCCTCTGGTGTATACATACACAGTTCTGCAGACAGCAGGAACATCCAATAAAAAGTAAACACTTGCTGAATGCTCCAAGAGTGTTTTAGGGCTGTAGTGGCGAACCTATGGCACTCGTGCTTCAACAAGCACAGACCCTCTCTGTCGGCTAAGTCACCCCAGCAGCCAAGCAGTGGGTACCTGTGTAGACAACAGTGTACGTAGGGACCGTGCAAATGCTCAGAAAGGAGTGGTGGCGACACAACTCATCACCCGCAACTCCTTCCCATGGCAGGTCAGTGTGCTGCCAAGGAGACAGACGGATGGATGGATGGAAGGAATGGATGGATAGGCAACTGGTCACTGTGCTGCCTCAGAGAGAGACAGAGGGAGGGAGGCGGGGAGTGAGGAGGGGGTGGGGGGGAGATATTTGCTTGGATTGGCTGTGATTTTAGGAGACGCCCCCACAGAATAGGAAATCCCCTCAGATGCCTTTTACAGAGCAGGCCAAAGCTGGTGGTCAGTGGAACATTGCCCCCTTGTGCTGGTGGGCAGCAAATTCAAGAGGAACCCCAGCTGAGACTCACTGCCACAGACTGCTGATTCAGGGAACATTCAATCCTTTAGTGTTAGCAGTTTTTGGTACAAGGACAGACTTGTACTGGGTGCTTCATTTGACAGAGTGTGTGTGGGGGGGGGGGGCTGGTCAGAGTCATTTGGAGTGACCAAAGCCAATCGGACGTTATGTAGTGAAAGTATAGTGTGTCACACATCAAATGTCACACAGCACTTTGACACCAACCATAACAGTGTTCCCCAACTTGGTGAAACTGAAAGGAAAGAGTTACTTGAAGGGAAATTGAGGAAATATCATTCCCAGTGTCTCAGTTTTTGCAACTATCTGAAACAAATCATTTCACAGCTGCCAACTTTCCATGTTTTCAGTGTGCACAGCAAAACGTGGTGAGCCCTCTCTGATGGGGATTTTATCAAAATGGCCTTTTTCTCCCCTAAATTAAAATTTCAGTGTTGAAGTTTCATTGCAGTGTTGGCACTTTGTGATAAATAAATGGGTTTTGGGTTGTGTTTTGTGTACTCGGTCGCTAAAAGGTTCACCATCACTCTTAGGGGCTTGCCTAGCATGCATAAGGCTCTGGGTTCAATCCCTAGCACCCTCAAAAAAACAATAAAAATAATATTTGTGAGAGTACAGTTTGATGCTATACAGATTTAATGCAATCCCAATTAAATTACCAATAGTATACCTCACAGAATTAGAGAAGACAATCCTAAAATTCATTTGGAACCAAAAGAAACCTAGAATAGCAAAAGCAATTCTGGGCAACAAAAGCAAAGCAGGGGCCATCACAATCCCTCACCTAAAACTGTAATACAAAGCTACTGTAAGAAAAACAGCATGGTACTGACACGAAAACAGACCCCAGGACCAATGGAACAGATTAGAAGATGAAGAAACAAGTCCAAACACTCTCAGTCACCTTATCTTTGACAAAGGGGCCAAACAACCTCACTGGAAGAAAGACAGTTTCTTTAATAAATGGTGCTGGAAAAACTGGCTCTCCACATGCCGACTAGACCCGTGTCTTTCCCCATGCACTAAGCTAAAATCAAAGTGGATCAAAGATCTAAATATTAAAACAGAAACACTAAATCTATTGGAAAATAGAATAGGTAGAACTCTTGAAGACATAGGTATAGGCAAGGACTTTATGAACAAATCCCCAGTTGCCCAGGAAATATCACAAAGAATCAACAACTGGGACCTGATCTTACTAAAAAGCTTTTGCACAGCAAAAAAAACTACCAACAGAGCGAAGAGACAACCCACAGAGTGGGAAAAAATTTTTGCCGGCTATTCCTCTGACAAAGGATTAACATCTCAAATATATAAAGAACTCAAAAAAATCAGACCCCCCAAATTTAAAGACCCAGTCCAAAAGTGGGCAGCAGAAATGAATAGACACTTCTCAGATGAAGAAGCAGAAATAGCAGACAGACATATGAAAAAATGTTCAGCATCACTGGTCATTCGAGAGATGCAAATTAAAACAACCCTGAGATTCCACCTCACTCCACAAAGAATGGCTATTATCAACAAATCAGCCAATAATAAATGCTGGAGGGACTGTGGAGAAAAAGGAACCCTTCTCCACTGTTGGTGGGAATGTAGACTGGTGCAACCGCTATGGAAATCAGTGTGGAGATTCCTCAGGGAACGAGGACTAAAGGTTCCATTTGACCCAGCTATTCCACATCTTGGTATCTTCCCAAAAGAATTAAAAGCATCATATTGCAGTGATATATGCACACCCATGTTTATAGCAGCACAGTTTGTAATAGCTAAATCTTGGAAACAGCCCAAATGCCTATCAATAGCAGAATGGATAAAGAAAATGTGGTTCTTTTATACAATGGAGTACTACTCTGCCATAAAGAATGATAAGCTTGAGATATTTCTAGGTAAATGGATGCATCTTGAGACCATACTCTTAAGTGAAATAAATCGGACACACCTATTTAAATACTGCATTGTTTCTCTGGTGTGAGAAACTGAAAGTGTAAATAAAGACTAAATGTAATATATTGGGAAAGGGAAGAAAATTCCAAATGGGAAAGGGAACAAGGGAGGGGGAAAGGAACAGAAAACAAGAAAAATAAGAAATGGAAGGAAAAATAGAAACAAAGCTTTTGTAGATAGGGAAGGAGGAGGTGATGAGGGGAGGGGAATGGGAAAAAAAGAAGCAACAAGATATGTCATGTACAGAGCTAGGGATTTAGCTCAGTGGTTAGAGTGCTTGCCCTGTAAGCACAAGGCCCTGAGTTCAATTCCCAGCACCAAAAAACAAAAAGAAAAGAAAAAAAAAAAAGAATACCAATGCCGGTCTTCAAGTTTTACCTTCCATGACCTCTGTGCAGTGTTGGTGGCTCTCCAAACCCCTGAAAGTTATGTCCTCCTAAATTCTGGGATTCCACATCTCCTCATGTTTCTCATATTTCTTTTCAGTATCCTCTGCAGTGACTTCCTTGACCTTTAAATGCTGGTGCTTCTCATGGCTTATTCTCAAACTTTCACCACTTCCCACATCCGTATGTACTGGTGATGATAGATTACATTCCCCAAATCACCCCCATTATAAACTTTCTTCAACTCTAGAGAAATACACATTTAATTGTGAAATGCTTACATCCACTTAAATGGCACAAAGGATGCCTAACACAGCTTTCTAAAATTCTACAATTGTTTTACTCTCTCTTCCTCTACAAAGTGTTCACATTGTCACCATAGTCTATCCAATTACTAAAGAGAGAAAACAGTCATCTTACATCCTTTATTAGACATTACATTTGCCCATAACTTCTATGTCAGATGCCAGTGCTTCTGTACTACTTACTTCCCCCTTACTCTGAAGTGGCCTGAATTAGGCATGAGGGTCCAGTTACCTTTGAAATCTATTAAAAAATCAGCATCTACCGCAGCAAAAGGGAAACACTAGTATTTCTCAGATACAACACACCTATAAGAGCAGAGTCCCTTCAGTAGAGAACAGAACAGAACCACCCAGGAGAAACCACAAACAAGATTTTAGTCAAAAGCAAAAGAGCAGGAAGGGGAGCACAATGTGAATATTTTCAAGACACCTGCCCATATCAAATGCTATCTTTAGCAAGTTCCTACCATCTTTGCAGGCCTAGCTAAAATAGGAATCAAGGGTAGTCTGATTCACCATCCAGTCTTTGGAGTTCAAAGCAGTCTCAGACAATAAAATGATTACGTACTCCACAAGCCACCAGCAACATCCTTAGAATAGCTAAGTGGTAATGAGTGTGCTAATTTCACCTAGAAATTAGGCTTTCCCTTGCTAGGAGCCTTTCCCAATCCCCACAAATAAGAACTCTTTAGGAAGGTGTTCATCCAATTATAATAAAGTGAACCAAAGGATGAACTCTTCAAACAAGAATATCAAGGAAGTTCCTTACAACAGAACAATCTGACTTTGTATTCAAAATCATAGAGCTACATTTACTCATTGTCCTTGAACTCCTTGTTTACTGAGCCATCCCTGGCAACACACAGAGTCTAGCCAGCATACTGTGCTGTAAAATGCCAGACTTGTAATATGCACTGTTGACAGACATGTGGTTGTATGGACAGACTTATAATGCTACAGTCAACGCTATAAAAAAAGTCCACATAGTTAGGAAAGCAACAGGGAGAACAATTTACACTACAAATTCAGGTTGAGCTTACATGAGAAAGTCATATTCAAGGAAAGGGGAATTAGGCACAGGAAGAAATCAGTTAAGCAGGGAGACAGATGAAAAGAAGTTTGGTAGCTAGAAGAAGAAAAGAACTAGTATGGGTGAAACATACTGAAGGGAAAATTTCATTAGATGAGGATGGAGAGAGAAGTAGTCATAGGCCTGTTAAGAAAATAAGATTATGCAAGTTTGAAGAGAAAAGCACAATAGGGTTTTTAAAACCGTGAATAAATTATGTGATTTACCTTTTAAAAGTCACCTTGCAGTTATGTGGGGAAAACATATTAGAGGGCTAAGAGGAAAAGAAAAACATCAATTTGGAAACTACTGCAGGTCATCAGGTAGGAGGCAATGACTCAGGCAAGAGTAGTCTTCATTATTAAGAAAAAAATTCAACCATTCAAGGTCTAAAACAGCGAGTGGATGGAATGTCCGTGTGTGTACAGCATGTTTTCAGCATAAGAGAGTCATCAATCACAGTAATGAATATCATATTTGATGTCGTCTTACAAAAGTAAAATTTGAAAACTCCAATAATGACATATCACACATGACAATATGAACCATAAGAATAAGGTTAACTTCATGGGTGTTTTTTGTTTTGTTTTGAGGTTTTTTTCTTTTAAAAAGTTTTTATTAGCCCTGTGAATTCTGCCATCCAAACCTTTGCTTTTAACTATCTAACAGTTTACCTTGAGCGTCACTCAGGCAGCATGTTTATGTACCACCCCAAGCATCGCTCGGGAAGGTGTTGAATGTTTAAAATGTACCATACACAGAAATGTTACTGAATAAATTTGATAAAATTGTCATTTTTATATTTCCTGTTATATTATCTCATAAAATTAACCAAAAATATGCAACGTTTGGTCATCCTGTATTTAAATAATTGAACGAGAAGTGGTTAAAGGGAAATATCAAATACAGGCAAGCATATACAATCTACATAATAAAGGTTCTTAGGTTCTTTAAATGTGTGATCACAAAAACATTCCAGACATGCTATCCAGAAATTACCTGACCTTGACTACAAAACTTCTAGTCAGAGCAAAGCATGGCACAGCCTAGTCAAGTGCCAAATGGCTTTAAAGCCATAAAAACCATCTTACTTATTCTAAGCAACTGGCTTTAGTCAAAGCTTCAGATGATTCAAAAGATGATTGACTAAGTCCATATAAATATACAACACACTTCAGATTATGTGGTTTAATGTTAAGGACAAGAATAGACAATGATTAATTGCTCTGGTAGAAGTCTTATTTGATGAGCTTCCAATTACTGCTTACAAATAAGCCCATAATAAAGAAAAAAATATGCTTACCTTCTTTAAAACATCTTGTATCACACCAGACTTTTCCTTCAGCAGGTCTACAACACAAAGGGCCTCATCTTCAGAAAACATCATGGTCTTCAAGGACAGAAGAAAATCTTTAAATTTCACTTCAGCATTTTCTTAATTAAAAAAGAAAAGGAGATGGCATTTAGGAGATACAACTAATAACTTCAGCAAAGATAAACATCAAGAATTCATAGCCTAGAAAGTCAATTACCAAAAAAAATATTTATACTTCTGCTCAAATAACAAATGCTCCAGTCAAGAGGAAAAAAATGTTTATTATCTATATTATGGAATAATTACATTACCCAGAAGTTTGTAGAGTACTAAATAACAGCATGCCCTCATCTCTTAAAAGGATATCATTTAAGCATCTACAATATGTAGTATCTACACTGAATATATTCATAATAACCTTTTAACTTTAATAATCCTGAGACATAAACCAAATCCCACAGGTGACAAAATAAGCTCTAAAATATTTAAATAAAAATGAAATCGGATTTTACAAAGAACAAATATACAAAAGTGTGATGGTAGACTGTCAACCTGGTTGGCTTGGAAGCTACCGGGGGATGAGAAAAGCACACTTTTGGGTGTGTTTGGGTAGGTTATAGAGACGTGACCTTGGGTTCTACATATGGGGCCTTGCCCCTTCCCTCTGGCACCATACCCCTGCTCTGCTTCCTGGCCTCCATGAACTGAATATCTCTGCTCTGCCACACCCTTCCACCATGTTTCCCTCTTGGTGCCAGCTGAATCCCCTGAAACCATGAGCCAAATTAAACCTCTTCTTTAAGTTGTAGGTGCTGGGTATTGTGTCCCAGAGACAGGAAAGCTAATACAGTATCCAATCCTGACATCAACAATCCATGAATTAAACACCTCCTAGATTCATGCACCCAAATTCTCCCAGAAATCCCTTATTAGGCACAAAATTGTCCTACCTAAAAGAACTGCCACCCATTACACCAAAACAGCATTGGGTTTTTAACACTTCAGGTGCATTATAAGGTTTTCGGGCAGGTGTGTGCATATGCAGGGTAAGAGGGTCTATGAAAACCCAACTTTCTACTCAATTTTGCTGTGAACCTAACCCAAAAATGTTCTATATAACAGTCTATATATTAAAAAAATAACAACAAAAACAAAAATTCAGCAGTTGTGAATTAACCTAAAACTCTCACAGGAGGTAACAGTAGCAGGGAACAGACTGCCAAAATAACTGCAGGACCTCGAGCAAGTCCAATTCCAAAGTCCAGGTCAATAAAATTAAGGACAGACTAGAAGACTACTAAATCTTTTACCACAATGATCTATTAATCTTTTGCAAAGTATACTTGACTCCATCAAGACTCAAAAATGTGCTTTTACAATATAACAGATTAAGACCTCAGTATATTACCTTTGTCAGTTTCAATCTTCAGTTTTTTAGACCCAGATTTCTGGATCCCTTCTACTTGGTCAGGTTTGATGAGATCAATAACTTCTCTCTTATCCACCACAAGATTTGAGTTAGCATTATCCATCAAAGGAATATAAGTACTTGCATGAATAACAGGTTCATCTACCAAGACTGCAGTTTAAGTTCAACAAAATCATAAATCACTTGAGGTTTTGAAAAAAAGAGCAATTAAACAACATGCAAGCACACTTAATGACAAATGCAGCTGTGTCCTAATCTCAAATATTAGTTCATTTTGGTTTTAAATTCCTGCTTCATCATTTAACAAGACAGAAACTCTTCTATTTGAAAAGTATCAATTCAATATTACTATTTTATAGTAAACCATTTAAGTCATCTAAAAATGGGCAGTATACCTGCTCTAACAGTATCTGCAAATTTCTCAGGAATCCTTTTGTTAGCTCTCATTTAATTTTTCTGCTTTAATATAAAGTCAAGTCACACTTCCTTAGTGCTTAAGGAAACTTAATTTTTATTTGTTAATACTTTGCTAAATTCTTACTGTAACTGATAATATTTACTTAATTCCCTGTAACATGCTAAATACAAAATTTACATTGTTCCTCGTAGATGTTTCCTCATTTCAAATAGTTATGGCTCTAATTTCTATGGGATATCTTATACTTGCCAAAACTCCCAGAATAACATTCAAAAGTGGATGGAGGAAGCCTCCTTATGTTGTTCCTAATTTTAAGAATTTATATCTGATAACTATTGCTTTGAGATACAAACTTTCACACACAGATGGAAATTTCTACATAATCCTACCTTTAAAAAAAACAGTTTGTACAAATGTAATTCTCTTATTTAAAATTTATTATATTTAACCTTATCAAGTATATTCAGGTAATATTCTACTCACATCTGATGCCTGTCATAAAATGCAAATAGAATTTCAACTTTTCCATTCCCAAAATTTACTATTTTCTAGTACTAGCTGATATCACAGCACAGTATTATTTGGAAATTGCTAACATGTAATCTACAAAAAGTTTATACCCAAGAAAATTCTGAAAATACAATATTGCTCTGTTGCTTTTAAATACACACACACATGCACATTGTGTTTACAAAATAAGAAATAAAGGGTAATGCAGGATCCAGTAAATATCCTCCTCAGGCACAATCTAAAGCAATACAAAAATTTTCTACAAATAATTTAGAACATTTTTCTTTATAGAGTTTGTATCTTATTCTTTTTTTTCAAAGCTAACAATGAGAATAAAGACAAATGTGCTGTGACTTTTAAATTTCAGATAAACATTTTCATCACATACTTCTACTTAGTCCATCTATCAAAGCAACACAAAGCCAAAAGGCTAAAAGAGAATTTTAGACTTGTATTAGAATTATGATTGTCACAGCACACATTAAACTGGTAATTAAAAAACATGTGATGTCTCCAGGGTCCCTATCCTATGATATTTCTCTAGAATTAGCATTTATAAAACATATCTACACATTTCACCATTTTCTGTCTTCTGCTTCTTTGATGTTACTTTCTTCTTTCCTGATCCACTTTCTTGTTTAGTCTCTTGGTGGAAGGGTAACACTTCTTGCTTTTTCAAAGGTGCAATCACAGTCTCCACTTTTTTATCTTGGTCATCTTTATTGAATACAAATGAAAAAAGTTCATCATACCAAACAATGAACACACCAGAAAAGATGCAATCAGTAATGAATAATTTCCAGAATACTTAACCACTAAAATCTTACTAGCTTTCTCACCAGTAAATTGTCATTCTAGCTTTCTTATTCCACTACATCTGCTCTTCATTCAATGCACTTGCTCTTTTTAATACCCCATTCCAGAGCCATTCCCAATCTTACTTAGCCTATGGCATTGTCAAGTCTCTGTCAGTTTAAAAGCATAAGCCCCTTCCTTACCACTGTAATTTCCAACCTCCCACACCCACTCCCTTCTATACAGACAAAAAAATAAGCTGTACGTCCTTTTCTACCAATCATTTTTCAACTCATTGCAATCTGATTTTTATTTCTTCCATTCCATGAAAGGATTAACTCAGGTCCCTGGTGTCCCAAATGCCACACTCTACAAATATTATCTGCTAATCCTTATTTAACTACTCTTTAAAACTTTATTCTGTTGGTTTTCACCTTCCAAATTCCTCTTCTTTATGCTAAGTGAAACGAACCTGTCACAAATGGACAAATATTGTATGATTACACTCAAACAAGATTCCTGTAATAGTTGGATTCACAAAGACAGAATGGTGGTTGCCATGGGCTGGGAACAGGGAAATGAAGTGTCCCATTTTTGGTGTTTAATATGTACAGTGATAGAATTCTGGGGATGCTTGGTGGTGATTATATAAAATGTGAATGTACTAAACACCACAGAACTATGTACTTAAAAACAGTAATTTTATGCTATATGTATTTTACCACAATAAAAAAAAATATGCCAGGTCCTGTAATTCTCTTTTTACACCATAATATTTTCTTGCAGCCTCCTTTATTAACTGCTTCCACTGAATATCTCATATGCTGCTATTCCTCGGATGATCTTCAAATATCAGCCTCATGCTTACAGCTGCTGAACAAGCTACTGAACATGTCATACAGCCCTCTATCTCTGCACTTACATACCCTACTGTACCATGAGTTCCTCTCTTGTGTACATGGCCCATATAAGCACCTGCAACACAAACTGAAAGCATTCTCTCCATTCGTATCCAGTTTCTTCAGTATTCTGTATCTTAATGTTAACAACCATGTACTCATCAAGGGTTGAAAAACTTTTTCTGTCAAGGCCAAATAGTAAATACTTTAGGCTTTCCAAACCATACCAATTCTATCACAACTACTCAAGTCTGCCATCATTTCAGTTGAAAACTAGATGTAGGTAAACGAATCAGTGGCTGTGTTTAAAACTTTATTCATGGACACTGAGGTCTGATTCATAATCTTCACATTTCTCAAAGTATTTTTTTGATTTTTTTCTCAGCCATTTAAAATGTAAAAACTACTCATGGCTCACAAGCCATAAAAAAACAGGAAGAAAGGCCGATGTAGCTCACAGGTTACAGCTTGCACACCCTGACCTAATTTAGATCTTGGAAGATCAGGTTTGATCCTGTCTTCTCCTTCATCTTCCATTCCCCTACACAAGGTTAGTCATGTTATTCTTTACTTTTTCTTTTTTTTGGATGCTAGGGATCGAACTCAGGGCCTTGCACTTGCTAGGCAAGCGCTCTACCAATGAGTCCCGTCATGTTATTCTTACTCTGTATACCTCTTTACTTTCTAATTCTTGTCACTGCCATAGTTCAGGCCTACTTCTTAACTTTAGAAAAGCATAGTAACATTTTAAAAAGTCTAACTACTTCAAATACTGCCCCATGAAATCTGTCCTCACAAGTTCTGCCGAAGAAATCTTTCTAAAATACAATATAAATCTAATTACATAACTAATGTGTTTGAAAATCTTCAACAATGGCTACAAAGTCCCATATCCTAGGACTGAGACCTTTTCAGTTTTGTTCTTTACATTTCATGGCTCAGTGATATACTGTAATCTTCTGTGCCCTTACATATGATAGTCTGTCAGTGTGGAATGAGACCAACTATTTACACAAAGAGATTCAGTCCTGAAGACTCAACTTAGGCGCTGCTTCCTCTGCTGAATCGCCAGTCCCCATGAGTTTGCTCTGGCATCTATATTTCTTCCAGACTTCGTGTTATTTTTTCCTATATATTTCCTATATAAATCACACGTTGTTACTAGCTTAACACATCCTCTCTCCCTAAAACATGTGGTGCTTACTCTATTTCCCTAGTACCGTGCTTGGTCACAGCTGGCAAGCAAATATTATAAATCCAACATAAATGAGTCAACACTCTACCAGTTAAGACAGACAAATGACAAGTCCTTTCATCCAAAGCAAACTGTAGTCACACATCACATCACATCTCTTCCCATTTCCCAACCCTGTCCCCTGTGCAGTCACCCTGGATATCCATGGGGGATTAGCTCCAGAGCCCCTTCCCTACACAAAAATCTGCAGATGCTCATGTCCCACTCATGAAATGGTGAGGTATTTACATATAACTACATGTGTGCTTCCATTTACTTTACATCATCTCTAGATTACTCATAATAGCTAATATAATGTAAATGCTAAATTGTTATAATACTGTACTTATGGGATAACGGCAAGAAATAACTGCACGTTTTCAATATAGACACGATTTTATTGAATATTTGTAATCTACAGTTGGTTGATTCCAAGGACATGGAATTGATGGATACAGAGGACTGACTACACCTATAAATCTCCCTCCCTTTGATATCCTGTCCCATCTCTCCCTATCCACCCAAAAAACCTAGCTGGCACCTATTTGAACTTTAATTTCTAGCACTACATGTCTAAGCAGCCTGCCTCAGAACTCCTATAATGGTTTAGGCATACCTAGATTATACTAAACTTTTTGAATTGTAATACCTATTTTTCGTGTCTACAGCTAGCTGCAGACTACCTTGAAACACATGACTCCCTTGAAAACGTAGTGTTCGCCTCCATAGCCCTATTATCAAGCATAATACCTAGCATAAAAGAGATGATAAATGCTTACCAAATTAATCAAGGGTGAGAAACAGTCTTATCTATTCACCTTTAATTCTTATCACATTGATTATAAAGTATTGGCTGAAATAAATGTAGAAATTTCTATTGTTAAGAACTGCAAAGCCTTAGTGGTTTTAGGAAAATAACTGAAGTCAGATTTATAAATTTCCATTAAAGGTTTTTCCCATATTTATAATATAAAGTTTACAATGCTGATTCATGAAGTCATTACTAATTTCTATTAGCAATTGATGTTAATGAAAGCAAACACAAAGCAAAAAGAATAATCTTGGTTTCAGACTCAACACAAATATCATATAATAAAGTTAAATAGATCACAATACCGCTTCCATTTTTAGATTTCTTCTGCCCTGGTTTCTTCTTTGGGACAGCTGCTTCAGAGGGCGGGGTGGGTTGCTTTGTAACTGGGACAGGTTCTACTTTTTTGCCAGGGATTTTTGATACATCACTTTCTTTGATGACCTGCTCGTCAAGTAAAGGTTTTTGTTTCTTTTCCTTCTTCTTTCTCTCTCGCATACTGCTTGAAGTTTCAACCACATTCAATGGAACAGGGACGACTTGCTCATCTTCTACAGCCAAAGCATCAGATAATTTAAAGTCCTGAGGTACAGTCTCAGAATCAGATTCATGGAGGTTCCCATTCTGGATTTCTTTCTTTTTATTCTTTTTCTTTTCTGCCTTCTTTTTATCTGTTTTTGTAGGAATAAGCTTTTGTTCTCTTTTGTGCTTTGCAAGAACTTCATCATATAATGTTTCTTTCATGAAAAGCCAGAAGAAGAGGAAAATTACTGTAATAACTACTGAAGGAATAAGGACAACAAAATACGTTGACTCATAAAACTCCATGGTGCTTTTGTTAATGTGAACCTATAAAAACCTGAATGAGAGGATTAACGAAAAGAAAAAGAAACAATTTCAGTCTTATAAAAATTAAATTTATAAAGCCCCCGCTCTTTCAAGTGGCATTTCAGATCTAATGTGATCTACAAATCTAAATCTAAAAAATTTTGTTATTCAAAACACATACTTGATTACCCCACCAACTACAATTCAAACACACTATGAAAACAGTCATACACATCCTTCCATTTTTAAATCACGTGAAAAGATCCTGATGAGAGAGAATTTAAATGTTTCTCCTCGAATAGCCTTAGTATGTGAGTGTGTCATGTTGGTGATTAAATCCAGGTCCACATGCATGCACTCTACCACTGAGCTATACCTCCAGGTACACTTTTGATAATTTCTTAACATTTAGGTTTTTTCTTTTATTATATAACGCTGATACATATATTATATGTGAAACTAAAGAGATACTAACTAGTACCAACACACTTACTAAATTAGCCCACTGATTGGTTTGGCATAGTTCTGGACATGAATAACAGGAAGACCCACTCCAGGTATGAGTACCACCCTCCCTGGCGGAGTGTAGCATGCACAGAATATAAGAGACAGAAAGAGGGCTGCTGTCATCATTTGCTGCTTGCTGCTCCTTCACTACTTCACTGTTTTGCTGCCTTCTGCCCACCATGAACTCTTTCTCCTCTGTAATCCCCCTCTGCCATGCCAATGTGCCTTGCAGTCAGCAAAACATGAGCTGTAATAAACCTTCCCTCTTTTAACTTTGCTTATCAGGTATTTTGTCTCAGCCATGAGAAAAATAACTATGACAACAAGTAAGTCAGACAATCCATAAAGTTTCTAAATGATCAGTCTTAAGAGTCTTTAAAACAGGCAACTGTTTAAAAAAAAAAAAATGTGGGGTTGGGGATTTAGGTCCAAGGTAGAGTGCTTGCCTAGCAAGTGCAAGGCCCTGAGTTCGATCCCCAGCACGACCCACCTAAAAAAAAAAAAAAAAAAAAATCCACTGGGCAAGGTGGCACACACCTATAATCCTAGCTACTCTGAAGGCTGAGACAGGAGGATTGCAAATTTGAGGTCAGGCAGGTGATTCATCAAGACCCTGTCTCAAAAAAGTGGGGATGTAGCTCTGTCCTAGAGCCCTTACCTTCAATGAGTGAGGCCCTGGGTTGGATCCCCAGTATTAGAAAGAAAGAAAAAAAAAGAAAGCAATTATACCATTATACCTAAATAAGGGAGTTATTATTTTAAAAATTACTTTATACTTTAGAAAACATACGCTTTTAAATTGAAAAAATCTGAGTTCACTGAATATGAGGCTTCATCAGAACCATTTTAAGAGGACTTACGAATTTTATCAGATAAATAAAACTATTCTCACTTGTCTCTGTTGACTACTAAGAAAGAATAAGTATCTCATTAACATAATCAACTTGTTTAGTAAATTTAACTTGGTCTTTCAATTAATTTATATCCCATTTTAAAATGCAGAATATACTTGATTCAAGTTACACCAGCAATGACACAAGTCTGAAAATAGAAATGGAACCTGAGGACAAAGTAATTTGTTCAACAGACACGCTATTCATTTTTGTGACTGAAATATTTAACATTTCACATCTCCAAACACAATTTTTTAAAGAGCATTAACACAACCCTTGACTTACAAGACTAACATACTGAAGGAGAAAAGGAACAGTGTGTTGACAAAATACTTAAAGAAACTTTATGTAAAATTGTTCCTCTGTAACAATTTCTATTAACATGAACTATCTAGTCTTTAAATTTATTATACACTGGTCACACAGAATGCTTTTAAAGAGCAGAGTTCTTTGTTTTTTAAAAAACGTAACATCCACAGGATATACATAGCCTGTTCCACTTGGCTGGGGGAGAATGAGTCAGACAACCTCTCCCGATCCTTTGAGCACCAGGGACCAGTTCCGTGGAAGACAACTTTTCCACGACTGGGTGTGGGTGGAGGAATGCTGGTGAGATGGTTTCAGTATGACTCCAGCAAGTTACATTTATTGTGCACTTTATTTCTACTGTTACTACACTGTGTACTTTACTATTACATTAGATTATCATAAGGAGCACACAACCTAGATCCCTCTCCCATGCAGCTCACAGTGGGGTTCCTGCCCCTATGTGACTCTAATGCTGCTGATGATTTGACAAGGGGCAGAGCTCAGGCTGTAAAGCAAATAGAAGGAACAGCTGTAAACACAGATGAAGCTTTGCTAGCTTGCCCACCAATCACCCCCTGCTGTACATCCCAGTTCCTAACAGCCCCCACCCCTATCCCACCCATGGCCAGGAACTTGAAGAAGAGGCAATGGAATTCAGCAGCAGACACGAGCTGAGAAAAGAGACCAAGCCGGAGTCAGAAAGGCCTGGTGAAGCAAGCAGTGGCCCTGTGCAAACCTAAGACGTGGGAAGGCAGAATCTATGATGGAGCAGAGTCAAATCCACCCCTACAGAAAAGAAGCAAATATTTAGGGGAAGCAATGCCATGAAACCACAGAACAATGAAACCGTGACTCCTCAAAAGTTCTGACTGGTGTCTAGTTCTCTTTTCCAGGGCTCATACAGACCTGGGGGAATCACATTTCCCTTCTTTGGATTTTCATAGGATTCCCCTCACACAATTCAATTTCCCTTCACTTGAGCTCATCCTGGGTCTCAATCTGCATTTAGAAGACTAACCAAAATGTCAAGACATTAAGAATCTAGAAAATGTTTCCATTCCTTTAACCCAACAATCCTAATTCTTTATCCCAAGAAATTTACTTGCAAGAAAAATCAAATATAAAGATGTACATGGCAACATTACACAAAAACTGAAGAGACATACAACACATCAGAATCAATTCAAAGTACATCCATTAAAAGTATAGACTTTTTGTTCAATTCTTCTCTAAGTCAAATTCATAATTTTACTAGTATGATAAAAATGTTACCTATAACTAAAGATCAATATATAAAAATGTTAAAAATAAAATAAAATTAAAATATGTGCCAGAATCATGGGTACAATCTGATTTACCCTAATATTATAAACTTCGTTAAAGAGAAATTTAACATAAGTTCAGTTCCTTGGGTTTTATTGTTTTTTGTTTTTGTTTTCTTGTGGAACTGGGGAATAAACTCAGTGTGTTCATACTGAACTACATCCTCAGCACTTCCCTCGACTTTTTTTAATTTTTAAGAAAGTGTCTCATCTACTTACTTCAGCCTCTCAACAAATTGGAATACCTTGTTTTTTAAGAGCCAATATAAATCTTAATAAATAAATAACAATATCAATTAATATACCTCAAATCCACATTATACCCACAGGCCAAAGAGTTATATAAAAAGGGAAAAGGAGAAAAGAGGAACCAGTAGTGAAATACAGGGCACTCGGGAAAGCAAAATAGGAAGACACTTACAAGGTGTAAGTGCAATGGAAAAATAAAAGGAAGGGGGCTGAGACAAAGACATTTTAGCTCTAGGTGACAGGAACTAGGTCATTAAAATTTTCTAAGTCCACAGTATGCAAATTAATATACGTATTATGAGTTTTGTAACGTGGAGACAGAGGCTCAGGTTTTAACAGTTGACAGTTGGCAAAATCACCTGATTTCTCCCACATAATCAGTAGCCCTCTGTAATATTAATTACCTTTTTCACCTAATCACAACTAAATCATAATAGATTCCAATCTGGATGCAACCAACATCCAGTGGTGGTAAAAAGGATTTCTCTGTCAAGTAAACCAGAAGTGGAAATAGCCACAGTATCCCAGGAAGTCAAATTTAAACTATTCTCAAACCACATTCTATACTAATCTCTAGCCTCATTTACCTTTTACTCAGACATAAATCCTTCAAGAAACTAATGACAGTTACCAATCTTTTTTTCATAAAGGAAAAGAAAGTACACATACTCTAATATTTACAAATAATTTCGGGTTTCTGGACTCCCTGAAGGGTGTATACGGATCCCAGTTTAAAACCAGGTTCTAGAATAAAAATGAGTTTTCTGAGTTCGAAAGAAGGGATGCTGTTATGGTTTGTCCCTGGATGTCCCCCCAAAGCCTCATGAAGTCATACACGGGGCTTTTTCAGAGGTGGTTGAATTTAGAGTGTGTGATGCTGGGATTAAGGGCATATAATTACTAAATCAATCCACTGATTGGTTTGGCACTGCCCTAGTCCTGGTAGCCTGGATAAAACATAAGGTGCAGAAAGAAGCTGTTTAGGCCCCCTGCTTGCATTCCTTGCTTACCTTGCTGCCTTCTGCCATGCCACCCTTGGATCCAGCTGATTGTGACTGAAACTTCTACAAACTGTGAGCTAAATAAACCTCTCCTCCCTTAACTTTAGGTGTCAAATATTTTGTCTCAACAAAGAGAGAAAAGTAACTAACACAGACATGGACTTGATAGTCCAAGCAGGTCTACTGCTAACCCTGAGAGGGACCTCTCTGTGTGAGCAGAGCAGCGAAGGGGTCTCTTACAGGCTAAGACACTTCTTTATAGCATTTTTTTTTTTTTGAGAGGCTTTTGAGGTGAGTCAGAGAAATGACAGGCTTGTCCCTTGCTGATGTGTCCTCTGGGGAGCGCTCTGACCTACGTAAAATCAAACCCATATTTCTTTAAGATGGCAGGTGGGCTTTTTCAAACTGGCAGTGTCTCTCTACATGCTTATCTATTTCATCTTGCACTACCTCCAAGGAATTCTGAAAACAGTAACGTAACAGAATAGAGACGGACTAGGGATGTGCCTCAGTGGCTGCCTAGCATGTATGAGCCCAGAGTTCAAATTTCAGCACCTCAAAAAAACAAAAAGAGTGTGTTAAAATTCTATTTACTTGTTCTCCTATACTATACACTGGCTCCTACAAAACTTGAGTTACATTATCGAGTTAAATTCTATAAACCTCTCAGAAGGCCAAAACCTGTTTATATTAACATAACAAATAATTGAAGCACAAAATTTTAATGACAATTTAATCTAGAGGCAATTATTAGAATTTCAATCAAAATGCTTTAAACAAAAGGATAAAGCTATATACATAAAACAAAACACATTGACTCTAATGGTAAAACAATGATATTATTTCAGTGTGGAATATCTATAGAAACTTCATACATCTGTTTAAAATAATTGGGGTTGAGGATTTAGCTGTGGTAGTGTGCTTGCCTACCAAGTGCAAGGCCCTGAGTTAGATTCTCAGACCCCCCAAAATAATTAAGACTGTAATGTAGCAAAATATGTAACAAAAAGCACCTTAACCTATGTTGAACACAATTATATATGAACGTGTCTGAGATTATACAGAAAAAAATGAGAATTTTTTTAAGGGAATGAAACTACAAGTATTTTAATGCATAATTGACTGTTGAACTTCTTTAAATATCTTTATTTAAAACAGAAACTTAAGTGACTGCTCTGTGAACAATATCAGATTTCTAAAAGTAAAAATGAAAATAATTATTGCTTACACATTATAAAGGAAAACTGAAACAATTTGGTTAAGAACTTTTAATTCTTTTTCTTACTACCAGGGTATTTCAATTACCCTTGCTTGTGCCATGATTTCTTGAATGTTTAAAATGAATGACACACACATACATTAAAAAACAGTAATTGTATGATTTTTTCTTTTTCTGTATCAGTTAGGATGACTCAAGAGAACTATTAGGAAAATTTAACAAATCAAAATTCAAGACTGAAATCATTCTATGTCCACTGGTAGTTACCAAACAACATCCAAGCGAGGAAGCACATCTACCAAAACATACGCACACGTTATCAATCAAGGAAAAGGTAGTTTTCAACCCCAGAAAGCATAATCTCTTAGAAGTTCCTACAAAACAATGATGTCTAGACAACTGAATGAATGTACCTTTAAAAGATATACAGGCTCCCAGATTAACCCACAAGAGCTTTATTCAATGTACAATGCAGTTAAAATATTACTAAGAATAGCTGTGAAGCCTAAACTGAAAGTTACCATTAGAGGTTCTTCGTGAAAATAGTGGTCATAAGTGAAAACAAGTACAAAAAACCCCACAGCCAGGCATGGTGGCACACACCTGTAATCCCAGCACTCGGGAGGCAGAGGCAGGAAGGAGGATCACTGCAAGTTTGAGGCTACATAGTGAGACCCTGGTTTTAAAAAAAATAAAAAAAATAAAAACTGCAATCTAATCATAGTGAATCTCTATACTTCACATTGCAAACATGTCACTATTTCTACCATGCTTCCAGTCCTTCAAACTCACAATAAAACTTACGTTGTTAAGAAAAAGAGTTCATTTAGGGGAAGTATTACATAGTGATAAATAAGACAGTGTCAAAAAATATTATCTATTATCAATCAGATTTTCATTCCACAACAGAATTATACGTAACAGTTTATGAGCTACTAAATTTAAAGATTAGGTATTTGTATAAGCTGTTAACAATTGAAGTATACTATATGCCAGATATATCCTGAGCAGAAAAGTAAATTATTTTAAGACTGGTGCATAACGCTATAATGATGCACTAAAACAAAGTCAAGAATCTTGCCTTTTGGTCCCAATACTGCCTTCTCTCAGGGCATGTCCTAAACATTGTTATCTACTGGTTTCTTCTCACATAGCTTTAGGGTCCAAACTATTTGCCTGATCTTGGAAACATCAAGCCGAAAGACGTTAACTGGTCCCAACTGGTGGCACCCAGAGTGCACGTGGCAGAAGCAAAAGTGAATATCCTCTTTGGTGGAACGCTCCAAGCCAAGCTCAAGATTTTCAAGGCTTGTTTCCCAGACATGAACCCACAACCAAAAGACTTAAGATGCTAGGTTTTTTGTTTATTTTGTTTTTGCTTTCCTGGTACCAGGAATTGGACCCAGGGCCTTACACCAAGCTACATCCACAACCTGTCCTTGTTTTTTATCGAAGCAGGGTCTCACTGAATCACCAAGTTACCCAGGCTGAGCTTGTACCTGTGATCCTCTTGCCCTGGCTTCCAGAATGCTGGGATTACCACTCTGCACCACCACACACAGCAAGATTCTGGAATAACTGTAACAGGTTACAAGCTAAAAAAAAAAAATAAGAGGGAACCAGGAAAACGAGCAAAGAACAGAAACTGTCAAAAGTAGGCAGGCTTGAATTAGTGAGTGAATAAAAAATGAACAAAAAAATGATCAAAATTTAAAACCTAACAAATTGGTTAGAATACGCAGTGACACCAATCAAAATTATTTCAACGGTTCAAATAGACCTGATTCAGTTGAGATGAAGTTAATGCAGACAGAAATACTTGGGTAGAACTAACAAGACAAGGCATTCCCTAAAAACTGGTATCCACACCTTTAGTGACATGACACCCTACCTAACTATCTGAGAGTGAGTGAGGAGTCTAAGACAACCCCAATGTGTCTAGCTTGGGAGACTCCACAAATGATGAAATCAATTGCTCTCCAAGATCAGGAATACGGGAATAATGCCAGTTACAGTGGTGATACCTGTAGTCTCAGCTACCTGAGAGCCTAATGCAGGAAGGTCACTTCAGCTCAGAAGTTCAAGGCCAGCCTTGGGAACATAATGAGGATCCCCACCTCAAAAATAAATAGAGACTGAGGGTTAGCACAAAGGTACAGTGCTCATATAACATGTTCAAGGTCCTGGGAGTGATCCCCAGCACCACAAAAAATAGTAATAAATAAGAATAATAGGAACAGATTCATGCCTGGGAATTCCAGATGTGATTCTGAAGAATAAAAAGCACAATCAGAGTATAGTTGGTAGTAAGCAACTGTGGGTTCTAACTAAGCAACCCAAGGAGCTACTTCTAAAGTTCAATTTAAAGCACTTTGCCTTCTCCTATCAAATCTAAAAATATCCTCCTTGTCCTTTTATGTTTTTATTTTTATTTTTTATTTTTTAGGGTGCCGGGGATCGAACTCAAGGCCTTGTGCTTGGGAGGCAAGCGCTCTAACCACTGAGCTAAATCCCCAGCCCCTTTCCTTGTCCTTTTATATTATTACTTGTCCTTCATAACTCAACTCAAATCACACCTATGAATACCTCATTTCAACTACTGTCTTCCACAATAGTCTTCAGTTTTTTAATAGAGAGTAGTAACAAGACCACAAATCCTGAACTCACAGTTAATATTCTAAGGGGAAGATGAATTAATAATTAACATACATACAGTATACGGAAAGGAAACATGTAGCAAGAATACTGACAAGTGGGAAAGAGAAACAGAGCACAGGAAGAACAGTAGTTCATTTTTAAGCAAAGTGGTTAGGGAGGAATTTCAGTGAAAAAGAAATCTTCAATTAAGACATGAAACAAGTGAAAGGTATGGTCACATCACTGTCTGTACCTAAATGAAGAGTGGCCTATGAGGGAACAGAAAGCAGAAAGATCCTGAGAGGAACACAGCTGGCATATCTGAGAAAGGGCACTAAGAATAGTGTGGTTCCAACAGGATAAAAGCGAGGAAAAAGAGAAGAGGTTAACGAGATTATTAAAAAATATGGAGTTTGATGCAGGCTATAGGAAGGACTATGGCTTGTACTCTCAGTAATATGAGAAACCAGCAGAGAATTCTGAGTAGGGAAGGGTGTAAGGAGAAAGTGAAAGCAGGGAAAACCCCTGGGAGACAAGGGAAGTACTCTAGAGGTAATGAGAACACCAAGTTGTCCGCAGGCAGGTTAGGCAGTAAGAATGGGGTGTGTGTGGGGGTGTGTGTGTGTGTGTGTGTGTGTGTGTGTGTGTGTGTATAAAATGAAGACAGAGGCAAGATGATTTGCTGACAGATTAGATATGGGTTATGAGAAAATAGGCAAAGTCAAAGACAATTCCAAAGCTTTTAGATCAAGCCACGGACAATACAGTTGACCTTTACAGAGATGAGGGAAACATGGAAAGGGTATGGTTGGGGATGAATATTGCAGTCAGGTGGAACTGTGCAACAAGATGAAGATACATATTTGGAAGTATTCAGCATAAAGATTATAGATAAGCCACAAGCTTGGATAAAGTTGGGAATGGGTATAAATAAAGATCAGATCCCAAGAGTATGCCACAGGACAATTCAACAACAGGAAAATAAAGAACTTGCAAAGGACAGGCAGGAAGAAAATTAGTAACACACTGTCATGGATGCTAAATGAAAAAAGTGTATCAAAGAGAAGGGATAGATCAACTCTGTCAAACGGTACTGGTAAGTAAAGTATAATGAAAACTGAGAAGTGAATTTTGGACTTGGCAGTACAGACATTACAGGTGACTTTGACCAGAGAATAAAGTAGTGATAACCAAAAACTGAATGAAATGAATTCAGGAGTTAAAATTCCAGCAAATGTGGACAAATCTTTACAGTTTTCCTGTCAAAAGATACAGAGTGATGAGACAAAATCTAGAGGGGAATATGCTGAGAGTTTTTGTTCTTTTTTAAAATAAGAGAAATTACAGCATGATCACATGGTGACAAAAATAGGTATACACAAGAGTCAGAGCAATGTTTTCAAACAGCAAGAAGGAACGGAACTTGGTTACAAGGAGAGACTGGCCTACAGAGTTCATCTACAGAAATATAAGGAAGAGTAGCAGTACTTTGGGGTTTCTCTGGTTTTTTTTTTTTTTAAGACAGGATCTCACTATATAGTTGAGGCTAGCCTTGAACTTACTATGTAGAACCCAGGCTGGCCTCAAAGTCGTGCAATCTGCCTCTGCCTCCCAAGTGCTGGAATTACAGGCATGGGCCACCACACCCGATGGGCTTTTTGTTTGGAGCCAGGGTCTCACTCTGCTGCCCAGGCTGATCTCACATTCATGAGGCTCAAGTGGTCCTGCCCACTCAGCCTTCCTCCCTGTATGTATCATTACAGGTATGCACCACTCAGAAGAAAGAGACAGGCCACCTGGCAAGGAGGTAAATATGGTAGAGAAGTCTGTGAAAATTCTCTTCCTAATGCTATTACTCTCTTAATGAAATGAGAAACAAAGTCATTAGCTGTAAGGGCAAAAAAAGATAGTGTTAATGGTCCTACGAAACGTAATTATTGTATCATCAAATTTCTTATCCTTTATAAATTATTTTTATTCTCCACATAAATTTAAAAAGCTAAATAGAGGATATTTAGCAGTGTTCAAAAGTAGATTCACTGATCTCAAATGAATTTATGATCTTGGTGTGAAGCAAGTATATAGAGTCTATCAATTAGAGCAAAAAACCTAGCCTGGGCCTTGATGTGGTCCTACATCTACAGCTAGTTCCAAAATCTCGGAGCATGGGCCATGTAGACACGTGTGCACACACACAAACACACACACACACACACACACAATTGTATGAGACAGCTAACTGCCTGTCTTAGTAACTTTCTCGCTGCTGAAACAGAATACCCAAAACCACAACTTAAGTGGGCTCAAGGGTTGCTGGCTCCAAGGCAGAAAAATTGAGAAGAGCCAGGCAAAAGAAAGCAGCTCAAGTTGTAGTGACCAGGAAGCACAAAGAAGTGGGGAGCCAGGAAGGGACACATACCTTCCAGGTCACAACCCCGTGACCGACCTCTTTGACAAGCCCTACCTCCCAACAGCCAGCTGTAGAAGCCCCAGGTCCAACTGCCTTCCTCAAGCCCACCTCTGAGCACAGGAGGGCCTTGGGGGACATTCTGCATTCAAACCTCAACAGTCCTAAAAATGTAGGGAGGCTACACAATGCACTGTGGTGTAATATAAAAAGAGACAATAATAAAACTCAAAATTTAAACTAAATACAAACAGATATAAAATTCAGTTTATTCCATCAGTGGAGGAAAATGCTAGATCATTCAGATCAAATAAAAATATCCAGATACTGTTTTGTACTTAAGCATAAAATACTTGAACTCGCAAGCTCAAGGCCCTGAGTTCAATCCCCAGCACCAAAAAAAACAAAACAACAACAACAAAAAATACTTGAAGAAAATCCATGGAATTGATTCCTTTTATATAGCCCTGAGGCAGGAAAGCCCCAGGGCCCAGGGCTCTGGGTTCTGGCAAGGAGTCCTAAAATCCTTCCTCTCCTCTTTGGAAATGGTTAATGGTTGACCCAACCTGTCCCTAGTCACATGCTTGTGTAATCCAGTCCCCCTCCCCTTACACTGCCTAGGCGCCCCTCACTGATAATGAGAAGTGTACCTGTACATGTTTAGGGGCCACTCATACAGAAGCTTTGCGATCCTTTCCTTATACGGGGAATGAGGGAACGAGCAAAACGGTCTGCTGATTTAAATAAACCTGAGTTCTCCAACTCTCTGAGCACTGCTTGGTTTCTTGACGGTCAAGTTCTGCGACAGCCCTGTATGTTTAAATGTTTACAAGTATGTAACACCTGCAATAAAAAAATTTTTTAAATAAACTTAGTCCTACAAATTAGTAAGGAAAAGATAACCCAATGAGAAAACCAGTCAAAGCATTAACCATTTTCTGAAATACCATCGAAATACAAAAAAGTCACCTTAATTCCTATTTTCTTTGTCAGTTACTATCCCCAAAGTATAATGTCTCCAATAAAATTATCTTTAAAACAAAGAGGGAAAAGACTCAAAGTCACCAACCCTAACTCTAACCCTAACCCTAAGACAAAATAATCTAGTAAATCATATTCTGAAGTCCCTGAAATGGGAACTCCCATTTACAGCATCTTTTCTCAAATTAACTTTACAGACTACACTGAAGTCCAAGCTGTTGTGCAAGTCCTCCTTTGAACTGTAACAGCTGTCGCTGTGACTCATGTCTTACTGACACAACCCTCATCTCAGCAATACCCCTTCTGAAAAGCTGCTACCACAATCTGCAGTGAAGAATGCAATTTAATTTCACCACTAGGTATCTTGTCACAATACTTCAAACTACTATTTTTTAATTAAATTTACTTTTTTCCTTTAATATAAGAATAGGTAAATCGATGTGTACAACTTCTCCAAGAAAGAAAAAAGAAACTGCATAGTTGCAGCTCCCACAACTTACATCCTTATCTTTTAGACCACTGCTTACCCAGCACACCTACACTAGTCCATTTCTTCAGAAAAAGGCACTACTACTCACTTACAGATACTTCCACAGGAGATAATATAGTTAAAAGTTAATTCTGCAAATAAACCTAATTTCTGATGGCTTAGACAAACTGAAAGTTTAATTCCAAGGATATTCGTAACTTTTTTTGGTTGGGTGTTGGGGGCTGAGGATGGAATCCAGAGCCAGGATATCAAGCATACTAAGCACACACTATTTGCCCAGCCCCTAGTAATTCTGTTTAAAAACTCAGTCCTTCAAATCAATACATAAAATCAGTTTCCAAAGACAAAAGAATACAGGTCATCAAAACTGTTCAAAAATTAACATTAGAACATGAAATTTATACAAAGAATGTAAAACAGCTCTACGATATACACAAGGTTTTCTACCCCTAAAATCTGTAATCTTGGTCTGCTTTGATTTTTCACAAGATTTCTGTGAGTTACAAAGGGCCATCTAATCCAACTAAACAGAGATTGGACCCAGGTGAGTGATCATTCAGCCCACAGTACTTGAAAACCAGGGCTGAAGAGCTCCCATAAGCCAATTGTATTTCTTCAGAAAGACATTAGACATAAGTTTCTAGTTTTGATTCAAAAATCTTATCTCCCTGTAGTCTCCTCTCTACCCTTATCTTATTAAGTATGTCCAATTCTACCAGAGTGTTGTCCTAGTAACTGATGCTTGTTCTCAATGAAATTTATCAGCAAACAGAAAAACCACTTTGAAATCTCCGGTTCATGAAAATTTATCATCCCTTTGAAGTTTAACTAAGGTATTAAAGTTGAACACAACAGGCTGATAAAATAACTCTAGGTGTATCACCTTAGGTCACTCAACAACAAAAACTACTGAAACAGTCGAATGATTACTTTTGCCTTCCCTTCGGAGAAAACACAATACTTAAAACATCATTTCACAGACAAGAAATGTAAAAACGCTGGGCATGGAGGTACATGCCTGTAATCTCAGCATTAGGGCAACTGAAGCAGGCAGATCATCAGGAGTTTGAGGCCAGCGTGGGCTACACAGTGAGTTCAAGACCAGCCGAAACTATATAGCAAGACCCTGTCTCAAAAAAAAACCAAAAAAACAAAAAAACAGGTAGAAAGAAAATGCAAGGATGTCAGATATTATCCAAAATTACTAAAGCAATAACTGAAAAGGTTTCCCTTATAAAACAATAATTTTTAAACCTTGCCTAAGAGCAGTCACATACATGCAATAGAAATAGCCAAAGTACACATGAAAAGTTTAGTATATTACAAGAGAGTCACTTCAAATCCATAGGATATACACAAAGGATAGCTATTTGGGAAAGAAATTAAGCCCCTACCTCAAGTATATATGGATCGAGGTTTTAAAGGTTAAATTGTGACAGAACTAAAGGAAAAGATGAAGCATGCTTTTTTCACTTAAAAAATAATCTGTTTTGGGGCTGGGGATTTAGCTCAGTGATTAGAGTGGTTACCTTGCAAGCACAAGGCCCTGAGTTCGATCCCCGGCACCACAAAAAAAAAAAAAAAAAATCTGTTTTGTTAGGCTTTTCTATGTTTCATATAAAATTCAGAACCTCAGCAGAAAAAGACTGGTAAATCTAATGAGAAAACATTATAAAGATTTTACAGTAAAAGTAAGTGACTAAACTCAAAAGACTTAAAGTAAAAATATATTTCTTTAAAAACTACAAAAGTCTGGCTGCCTTACAAATATCACTAAAATTTCAGAAAGATGAATGATAAAAACACTGAGATGAATGAGAATAATTGTATTTTCTAAAACTATATTTTCTAGGGCTGGGGATTTAGCTCAGTGATTAGAGTGCTTGCCTTGTAAGCACAAGGGCCTGAGTTCGATCCCCAGCACCACCAAAAAAAAAAAAAAAAAAGCACACACCCTGTCTTCCGGTAAGGCTTACCAGAGGAGCTAGAAATGCTGGAGGCCATGTGCACATTCAGGACCTTGAGTGGGGGATCCTGCCACCAGCATATAGGGGAGAATACCAGGACTGTACATTCTAGCTGCATGCAGTTTATTGTACTGCAGGTTACATCTCACTAAAGCCAGTACTCTTCTCATATCAATCACAAAAGAAACCTGGAAAGCTTTAATCAAAGTGTAAAAACAGCGCGAACTCTTCAACAGAGAGAAATATTTTCCTAACAGTTTATGCTACAATCACAAATACAAAGACATAAAAGCATGTTCATTGTTAGCAATGCAACTTTATAAAATTAGAACCTTGTACCCAGTAGTAGGGAAATGACTAAAAAAGCCTGAAGTAGAACTTCACATGCAGTATAATACATTCAAAATATATTTTAAATAAAACGCACACAAAGAAAATTCTCTTTTATAAGACAGTCATGCTCACACATGCATAGAAAACTCCTAGAGGAATATAACAAACTATTAACTCTGTGGTGACATCTGAGTACCCTTCCTGGTAATTTTTCAACTTATATTCTTCTGAAGGTTTACATTTTCCCACCACGAGCTCATTTCACTTTTATAATGCAAAGCAAAACTTAGTATGCTTTCCTTCCTCCGTGCTGGGGATTGAACCCAGGCCTCATACATGGTAGACTAATGTTCTATCACTGAGCCAAAACCCCAACTAGTATATTTTTAAATTATAAATTAAAGCACTGAATGAAACCAGGTGTAGTGGTGCACACCTGCAACCCCAGTACTCAGAAGGCTGGGGCAGGAGGATCACCAGAAGTTCAAGGCCAGTTTAGACTACATAGTGAGTTCAAGGTCAACCAGAGCTACAAGGTGCACTCCTTCTCAAAAATAAACAAACAAACAAACGAACAGCCAGCCAGTACAGACTTTTAAAAACTAATTTGGGTTGTCCACGTCTAGCAATACGAGCTAAAACTCAATTTAAAATAAAAATTATTTGCTTTAAAATAGATGAGTTTTCTAGAAGTAAGAGAAATCCTATGGTGTGGGCATATCAAATAACTGACAGCATTAATTCCCATTAAGGTTTAGACAGAAGGACCCTGGCCTGCAACTTCTTAGAGAAGTAGAAATAATACAAGGTACATAAAACTCAAGACTTTCCAATGGGTCCACAGTCAGGACCCCTTTTAGTTGTAAACTACAAGGAAAAAGGTAAACCTCACACCAAAATTCAATGAGAAATTAAAAAGCCCTAAAAAGAAAGCTTGTCTCGGTACTCTTCCCATTTGCAAAAGATGGAGGAAGAAAAGAAGGAGAAAGAGAGTGGTGGGGAAAGGGGCACATAAAAAGAATTAAGATGTGTTATATATTTGTACTAACTCTCCACAGTGAATGTAATTATTATGTACTGCATATGTATCAAAAAATAAAAGTTAAAAAAGGAGAAAACTTGTCTATGCTGCCAAAAGTCAAATACAAAAATCCCCATTCAGATTTCATAATCATTTTATAACCATGGATTCTGAGATTTGCATCTACAGGCTGCCAGTCCAGACTGGCAGTCCATACCCCCCCCACACACACTTGTCCCTTCCTATCAAAAATATTAATTTTAAATGGTTCAAACCATGAATGCCCTACTCAGGAAGGAAAGAAAATTCTGCTGGAAGACAGTCCTATCCAATCTGCCAGCACAGTGTATTATTTGCAGAAGGGGAACGTATCAAAAATAAATATGAGCTAGTAGATACAAACAGGACGGAAAGTATATCCCAAAGACCTCTAGACAACAGAATATGAGAAATTATAACACAAAATTATGCCAGGTATGGTGGCACTTTGTAACCCCAGCACTTTGAGGCTGAGGCAAAAGGGATCAAAAGTTCAAACCCAGCTTGGGCAATTTAGCGAGACCCTGTCTCAAAAACAAAACAAAACAAACACAAAAACAAAACAAAACAAAAAAGGCTGGGATTTAGCTTAGTGCAAAGGCCCTGGGTTCAATCCTGGGAGGCAAGGACCAGCTATTAGAACTATAAATCAGTAAATATCGTATTCATTAAAAAAGAGAAAGACATGAAAAAACTCTGTAAACTGTACAAGCATACACACATATGAAGGCTCAAAAATTAGAAACTACTAATTATGCAAAGTTAAAGAATTAGCAAATAGGAAGACAGATCCGATAAAAACTAACAGTGTATCAAAAAAGGACACATAAGGAAAATATGGAAGAAAAAACAGACATAAAGGATACATTGAGTTCTAGTACATCAAGTGGGAATTCAAGGAGAGAAAAGAAAAAAATAGGTTACGTTATTTTCAAAAACTGTTGAAAAACAATCTTCCAAATTAAGAAGGCCAACAAAATCAAGATAAAATAAAAGAAACATACTTAAACAGTTCTGTGTTAACACTGTAAAATTCCAAAGATAGAAAGCAAGTCTTAAGAGTTACACTGGAAAGATTACCTATAAAGGTGTTACTGGAATAATATAATAAAGGAATAAAATTAGACCCATTACTGAATAAAATTACTCATTACTCAGCAACAGAAGCCAAAAGATAATGGAATAAACTCTACAGAAACAATAACCATGAATACAGAATTTCACACCCAGGTAAATGCTGGAATATTGGTTTTCAGGAGCAACAAATATAAGCCTGTCAACTATGTGTAACCAACAAAACTGTTAGTATTAGCAAATAATACTTTTAAGAAATTTCCTAATCCAGAATATATTTTAATTGAGCAATACTTCTTCCAACCAGAAGGCGACTGAGAATGCTTCTGTACTCTTTCACTAGAAATTACAGCTGACCTTCCGTTTTACTTTGGTTTTTTTCTAATAAACTTTACAGAAAGCCAGGGGAAAAAAGTACTAACAAAATATTTTTCCTCTCTGGCCCCTCAGTTACAAGCTTCTAACTACAGTACAAAGCCATAAAAACATCACAGCATTTTATACTCAAGTTTAATAATTAAATAGCACCAAAAGCCTAATTAATTTTCCTTAAATCTTAAATGAAGATTCAGTAGTTTCTTTTTTAATTTCTACACTTCTACAGTTTACGCATCAGTTTTTATTTTAATGCCTTATTCCATAAGCAAAATTCCTATCACTAATATTTCAGAGAAGGGAAAGGTTGCAAAGCCTGCCCAAAGAGCAAAAATGTGAATAAACAGCAAAATCTTAAAAATATTCTAATTATAAACATACAAGCAAAGAAACTAAAATAAGGGAAAACACTACTTATGTATTCTCGTTTGCAGATTTGTCTGTAACACTACTACTGTTAATAAACCAAATTTTAATCTAAAGTGAAGTTACAGAAAAACTCTTTAAAAAATGAAGAGATTTTCCCCATTTGATTCACTGAAATTAAGAGCCATATTCCTTTACATTCACTCTCTTACATGGTCATCATTCCACAAAACTACCTTAAGAACTATGGATTAAGTAAACATTCACTAAGGGACTTTAAGTCACTTAATGCACCAGGTGTAGCTTATGCTGTGCACAGCTGACTGTGCCCAATGCCCAGTGAATGGTGCTGGCCCTAACTGGCTGTATGCCCTCTTCCACCCACTCACTACCGGGGAGCCTGCTGCAGCAGCCCAGGCACAGTGCACCCATTATGAATCTCGGGAAGAAAAACGAAGCTTAACTCCTCTAAACATACATAACTTTATATAGGTAGTCTTTCCAAGGCAAAATTTCCCTTTAAATTTTATTTCAAAATAAAACTTCATAAATGTAGTATATCCTATTTCCATTAACTAGCATACTAAAAATAAAGACATTTTATCACAATATACACTTAACTACAAAATATTCTTGAAGTCATAAATGTATCACAGAAAAAAATCCAAAGTACAGATATAACAACCATGATTTGCAAGTAAGTAGAAAAAACTTTTCACACATCTAGATCTATAATGGTAAAAAAGGAGAGTTTACCAAAAAAGATGGATGTTCTTTGGACAAGAGCCCCAATAATAAGAAACTCAAGCCAAAAGCAGTAAAAGAAGTGATCTTATTAAGAACAATGTCAGGGAGCTAATTCCATGAAAAAGCAGTCTTTGTCATTTTACCAAATTAATTTCCAAACTTAAAGTTGACTTAACACAGTTGAAACACTGAGTGTTGGGGATACAGTTCAGTAGCAGAGTACTTAACTAGTATGTGCAGGACCCTGGTCTGAAACACCAAGATCACACACACACACACACACACACACACACACACACAGAGGTATAGTAAATACCTTCAAATATTATGACTGGAAAAATTCTCTTCCTGCCAACAGAAATATTAGTTAAGAGAGCCTGAAATGTGATCAGTATCAGAAACCTAAAATATAGCCACAAGTAGAGGCTCCTATGCTATGGCCTGCCTACTTGAGATTGCCCTGAGCTACCGTGTTTACACAACGGCCTCAACAGCCATGCAAAGACAGAAAGTGCCTTCAACAGGCAGCACAACAGCTGCCACGCTACTGAAGTCAAGTCCCACAAAAGGCACCTGTTGTGACCACTATTCAAAGATGCCAAAATAGTTAATGGGAAAAAAAATTAGGAGCTGCCATGCTCTAAAAACAGGAAAAGTACTGTATTGGTGAATTCACTTTAGGTAATCTCAAGGCCACTACCTAAAAAAAAAAGTAGGTGTATCAAAGGCCATGCACTATAAACCAGTCACCATAAAACAGTGATTCCAAGACACTTTAATTTTAAATACAAGTTACTAAATCAGAAAAATTCGGTGTACATTATAGAACATCTGATTTGAAGAACAATTGCTAAAATAAATAAATTATCCTCAGAGAGAAGTCCTGGACACAGCTGAATAGTAGTATTATATAGATAGCTAAGTTAAGTAGAAATATTACAGGCAGTCAGACAGGGCTGGGCCCTGGGTGGAGTCAACACAAAAGATGAGAGTACACTACAGCTATGGTGGAGGCACATCCACTGAAGGTCAATCCTCACGACAGGGACGGAATGACCAGAGTTATACACCTGCCCGAGGGATAAGCAATGAACTGAAGAGTATACCCATTCGGTCCATAAAGTCTAGGCAGACATCAGTCACCCAGGTGGGCGACCAGGACCTCTAGATCCACCCCATCCTGGAACATCTTTGTTCTTTCCATATTCTCTTACTACGTGACCTGCTTCCCCACTGGATCAGTATTACCTAAGCAACTACACTTGCAATGCTATTGGCTGATCCCATTTCTGACCCGCAGCATACCCACCTTGTGATTTTTACATCCACCTCATGATTTTGCTCTACAAAACCTTTTTTTTTTTGCTGAAAAGTGGGCTTGTTGGCAACCCATCCGGGTCCCCTCCTGTCTCTCCGGAATTCTCTCTCTCAATGAATTTCCCTACTCTTAACTTCCATTGTTCCTTAGAATTCATTCTTCGATTTTAGGAAACACAAATTTGGCGTATCTGATAACTAGCAGGGTGGGAGTTACATTTTTCCCCTATATCAGTAGCACAAATTGAGAAATATTTAAACAGTTTAATAATCCTATCCCAAAGTTGCCAATTAACACCTGAGGAAGGATCTTTAATCAAAGGATTCTGCCTTACTAATATTTTAATCAGTTACTTAGATAAAAGACAAGATGCCAGTTTATAAATGACACAAGGATAAGGAAAGGCAAACCACCTAGTGTTTCATAAAACAAGATTATTTTATCCTTTACTATCCTCAGCTCTTCTTTCAGTTACTTAGCTAAAATAGCAGAAATTCCAGCAACTTACTCAGGTAAGCAGGGATACCACTTTAGTAAATCTATGGGCTTATCCCACATAATTAATCGTTCAGTAAAATAGTTTTCATCAAAATGGCTCTTTAAAATTACCACTTTTCAAGCACTGACCTGCCTAAAAACAACATAGACCAGAAAAAATAAAATTTTAACATTATGATTTCAGGCAGCCACACTCAACATTTCATTCTTTGCAGTCAAGAATATATCACATACATACATATAAAGAACAATATATATAACAAATCTGTACCATGTGCCATGACTGGATTAGACCAGAACATCTGAGTCGCATACATAAGAGCAAAGAGCTCTTCACTCTACAGCTCCTTCTACTTTTAAAACATTTGTTCTCCTTCCACACTTTTTAAAGGACTTGTATTTAGCCTTTATGGTATTTTTCTGCGCCGCAATTTAATTGTTAAGTGCAGAATGAATGTAAGGTAACTGTGATCTCCAAAAAGGCTGAAACTGATGAATAAAAAGGTAAAGAACAGACTTTTCAAAAATGATACCCTACCAACCACAACTACCTCTCACTATACCGTTTTCTCTTCTTCCTTTGGCGAAGGAAATGAGCCCTCATTGTGCTAAACTACATTTTATGTATAAAGTTTATTGACTTTGAGGGGTTACAGGTTTAGCTCAGTGGTAGAGTGCTTGGCTAGAAAGTTGAGTTGGATCCCCAGCACCCAAATAAAGTATATTTACTTTGAAACTGTTTATACTTATATGAATTCATCCATTAGATTAATATTTACCTATGTGGAAAAACTACTTGGGGTATAACAGTATAACTTCCCACTGAAATTAGCAGAAAGATGTTGTCATTTAACACCTTTTCATTTAACACCTTTTCAAGAATGAATTCAAATGAGTAAATATCTGATTCCCCACTTTGAGACGCTAAGCAGTAAGAGTTTAGATAACAAAGGATAACCCACCAAAGAACAAAAAAAAAAATGTATGACTTGAGTTATACTATCAATTCCAAAACAAAGTGAAGAAACGTAGGTCGAGTAAGATAACTAACAGGAACAAGAACCACATTTCAAGTCTTATGGATATCAAATTATAAACATAAATTAGCGTGACACTTAAGTCAAAGTTGTTCTATAGAACTGATTAATATCCAGCAAGATTGAAGGAGGGCAGATGTGAGCAAAGGAACAGATAGCTGAACTAGAGCCCTTGGGATATACTGAGTATTACTCAGGAGGATTAAAACGGCAGAGCAAAACACAGCTGCTCCAGAACCTGTAATCGAGATGTAGGGAAGGGGGTCCCCCTAGGTAGGGAAAAGGGAGGACAAATGCCTCACTGAACATTATTAAAAATTAATAAGACAATTTTGATCTCTACACTCAGACTCTGAAAGACAAAGACAGCTAAATTCCAATAATTAAAAACACAATGGCAGATAGATTCCTACAATTAAAGAGACAAAGCAAAGGAACTAGTTCAGGGAAGGTCCCAGGTAGTGGGATTAACATAAGAATCACAAACGTCTCATTCATTCATTCATTCATTCATTGTGCTGGGGATCCAACTCAGGGCCCTGTTCCAGCTAGGCAAACGCTGTATCACTTGAGCTACAACCCCAACTCCTAGCTTCACCTTTATTTAATCCTTAAATCTAAATAACCTGTCCTCAGGGCCCCCACCCATAATCTTACTCTCCACCAAAACACAAGGAAAAGTCACAGGGCCAGGAGAAATCTAAAGCAAAGGTGACAGACAGGCCCGGGAGCCAATCAGATTCCAAAAGCCAACACAAAAAGAAACCCAGCAAAAGGGGCTACAAGCAAAAGCACACGAGTGTTTCGCTTTCGAATGTTCCCTACTTCACTAAGTAGTTATCTACCATCTTTCTTCTCCTTTTCCGCCATCTTCGAATAAATCATCTTCTATTAGTTTAAACTTGTCTCTTTAATTCTTTACTGTAGCTGGGTTTATGATCGCCGGGAGCTGTATTTTCTAGCAGGGAAGCAGCTCACAGTCCACTCTGGACTTAAAAAAGACATCCAGAAAACAACTTGATACAGAAAAAAAGTAAATCTCCGGGAACTGGGAGGGAGCTGACAAGAAAACCTGAACCATAGGGAAGCTCAGGAAATGGAGCACAAGGCAGAAAAAAGAATGAAGTGGTCAGAAAAACTCACCATGGCTCCCAGGACAGAGTATCTGTCTCTGCTAGCACAAGGTGAGCCTAGAGAGGGTCAGAAGTTACAGAGAAAAAAAGGCAACAGGCTGGCAGTGCCAGCCCCAAGAAAAGCCCACAGTAAGGGTAAACTGCGACAATAACATGGGGTTTTATTCTGAAAGTGACTCCCTCCACATAGCAGGCTACAGCTGGAGAAGAAATCCAGTGCAGCACTTGCCATCTTTGAGGGCATTTTATCAGGAGTCAGTTAAGGGGTTAACTGTTTAAGAATGAGCTACAGAACAACTATGCTTCAGGGTTTCTGGGGCCACTCTACCACAAAAGACAGCTGCAGAGAGGGCACAGACTAAGTTTTAAGCTTAGGCTAGGAAGGACATGGAGGGGTCTTTTCATGACAGACCATACCACGTCTCTCAGGCGTGGTATGTATTTTTATTTTTTTACTTTTTCTTTGTTTGGCTCAAGCTCTCTCTGCAGAGCCAATTCCTCCTAATGTCCATTTTGCCTTTTAAATAAACTTTGTCACTGCTTTTGGCTCACTTCATTCAATTCTTTGTTCAAGACAAGAAGAACCTAGAATCTAACTCCAGAAGAAAGGACGAGCAATCTAGAACCCAGTAATGTTAACTTGGAATATAACTACCTGACAACAGTACTGATATAGGAATAGGGTGTGGCCTGACCTGGCTGGGAAGATAAACATGACCTTGGGGAGTGGCCTTAACCTGACATCAGTCTGGGGTGCGAAATTTCAATCGCCCCTCTTCTCACAGGATCCAGAAACTCTCAGGAGAACAGAATCCAGATAAAAGTGAATGGCACCATGAGTTCGGCCCCTTCTCTCTCCCTTCTCTCCCTTCTCTTCCTTTTTGCCTTGGGCGCTTACCCTTTTCCCCCCTGCTCCCTAGTCTCCTAGGCCTTTTCAGATTCCTAACTGCAGCATGGGCTAGTTATTTTACCCACCTGGCCAAAACAGTCTCCCTTTTGTTACTTAAATAAACTTTCCTAGTGCCCTAAAATTCACTCCTGCAATTCATTGCCCGCGCAAATAAAGAACCTGGAAATATACTTTCTGAATTCCCCTTCCCCTCCGACAACAGTACCAAACAGAAATCCAGGAGATAAAATAATTCTATTGAAAGTATGGGCAGCAGAAGTTACCAATGTGATGACAGAGTAGTAAAACCAAAAGACAGGGCTGACCAAAAGATTCATATACTCAAATACCATAAAAGTAACAAGAAAACATCGAAAAATGGATCCAACAATTACTAGATAACAAAAAGACTAATCTAAGATGAATGGGAATTAGTGAAAAATCAGAAGACAGCACAAGTGGCATAAAAAAAATCATTTACAGAAATAACAGCAGAAAACCTTCCAAGTATGGGAAGAGAATTTAACATATTGATAAACAAGGCACACAGAACCTCAAATAACAGTTAGAAAAGAACTTTTCCAAGATCATAGTCAAAACCCCACAAGTCCAACACAAAGACAGAATCTTAAAAGCTGTCAGAGAAAAGCAAAAAATGACTTACGAAGATAAACAGAATTATAGCAGACTTGTCAATACAAAACTTAGTGGACAGGAGAACACTAATTGAAAATTTCATGTCTTAAAAGAAAGCAACTTCCAACTGGACTAATTCACCCTGCAAAACTATTTCAAGAGCACCTTAAGACATCCCTAACTACCAAACCAGAATTCCGAAAACTTTCAAAGGATCTCCTAGAAAGAGACAATGAAGACAACAGTGCCAAAAAGTCTAATAAAATGAATACACCAGGTAAGGTGAGCAGTTCAGCAGAAAACAGAAAAATCAGTAACAGGAAAATAATGCAATGACTGGAGTAAGTCAGTAACTTTCGGTAATAATTATCAATGTTAATGGTCTCAACTCTCCAATCAAAAGACACAAATTGGCAGACTGGATCAAAAAAACAAAACCCAAAAGTAGAGTGTATATTAGAAACATATTTACTCCAAAAAAGAAATTCATAGACTGAAAATTGAAGGGTGGAAAACAATATTCCATGAAACAGTAGCCCCCCAGCAAACAAGAGTAGCTTTCCTATTTGCAGACAAAGTGGACTTCAAGTCAAAACTAATCAGAAGGTGCAGAGAAGGTCCATATATATTGGTTAAGGGACCAATTAAACAGGAAGAAATAACAATTATGAATATGTGCACCCAACTTCATAAAATAAACATTACTGGACATAAAAGATCAGATAAACATCAACACAATTACACTGGGGGACCCTCAATATCCCACTGTCACAAATACACTGATCAACTAGACAAAAAAAATAAAAAAGAAATCAACAAAGAAATATCAGAATTGAACCACACCTTGGAACAAATGGATTTAATAGCTATCTACAGAATGTTCCATCCAATGACAGATTACACATTCTTCTCAGCACATGGAACTTTCTCCATAATAGACCATATACTAACCCATAAAGCATACTCAAATAAACACAACAAATCTGAAATTATTCCATCATATTATCATAGTGCAATGAAATTAGAAATCAATGGAAAAAGAAACCAGTATGCACACTCATGCAGATTAAACAAGACTCTTGAATAATCAAAAAAATCAAGGAACAAATTAAACAGCTCCTAGAATCAAAAAATAATGCCAGTACAAGATACCAGAATATATGGGACACAATGAAAGCACTGGTAAGAGGTAAGATTATAGCTGTGAAAGCCCACATCAGAAAAAGAGCAAGCCCAAATAATAAATTTAATGGCACAGGTCAAGGTGCTAGAACAGACAACAACCCAAATCCAAAACTAGTACAAGGAAGGAAATTACACAGATTGGAGTAGAAATGAAATTGAAACTAAAAACACAATACAAAGAATCAACGTATCAAAAGGCTGATTCTTCAAAAGAATAAAATAGACAAACCCTTAGCCAATCTTAACAGAAAAGGAAAAACCCATCTCAATGAATTGGAAATAAAAAAGGCAACATCAAAATAGATATCCGCAAATCCACAAGATTAACTATTTTAAAAATCTGTGCTCTAATAAATTGTAGAACCCAGAAAAAATGGAAATTCCTAGACAAATATTAATTACCAAAACTGAACTAAGAGGATAGAAAATAAGAGGCTAGAAAATCCCTGAATAATCATTGAGGGTGTAATAAAAAACCTACCAACCAAGAAAATCCAAGGACTAATGATTTCACTGCTGAAATTCACTCTTCAGTAAAACTCAAAGGGAAGGAGTACTCCCAAACTCACTCCTGAATGCTAGCATTACTCTGATTCCAAAACCAAAGTCTCATCGAAGAAAGAAAACTATATGCCAATGTCTTTCATGAACACAGATGTAAAGCTCCTCAATGAGATACTGGCAAACAGGGGTTGGGGATTTAGCTCAAGTGGTAGAGGGTTTGACTCCAGAACTTTACAAATTTCTTAAAATTCTCTTATTGGGGTTGGGATGGAGACTTTAAAGTGAACCATAGTCATTTCCTTATAAATCTAAAAGCAAAGTGTGACTATAATCCTCGAAACAACCCTATGTTGTAATGAACTACTAATCAAAGAATCATTTCAAAACATTGGTAAATGAACACATTTCAACCCCCTCCACCAAAAAAACCCTGAAATGTTAAGCAACATAGAGCTTAGAGAAAAAGGAACAATATTAAGAGAGAAGAAATTTAAAAATCAACTTCAGGGAAAGAACTGTGAGACAACATAAAACCTTTGTAAGACAGCATGCAAGAACATCTAAATAACTTTCAGGCAAGAAAAGATTTCCTAAATAAGGTATAACATAGAAAAGGAAATTAAAACCTTTTGTTAATAGAGACACCACACAAAACAGAAGACAAGTCACAAAGTGAAAGAAGACAGTTGTGATAAATAATTGGCAAAGAACTGGTATTCAGAACAAATAATGAATGACCTCCTCCTACCAGTCAAAAGAAAAGCAACCCAAAAGAAAAATGAAGTCATTTCTAAAAGCAGGAAACAAAATGTCCAGCAAACATTTGAAAAGATGGTTTCCGCTTACTAATGAGAAATGCAAAACCTACAAGGTATCAATTCATACACGATAGTCTCTTTGATTTTAGTTTTTGCCAATATCAAGTTTAGGAAAAAATGTGGAGCCATCATAACACATATTCACTGGAGAGAAGAATAAACTGGTACAATCACAGGGGAAAACATTTACCCAAATAAATCTCAAAGCCTCAACTGATAACAAAAATCAAATAGTGAGTCTTGACTAGCATTTCTGGTTTTTTTCCTGAAATCAAATGGTTTCAAGTCATAAAGTAAAATATATTTCTTAATGCTAGTGGTCAACAACAAAGTTTGAAAAACCACTCTCCTAGAAACACTTGTGTGTACCAAGAGATAAAATAGCACTGTTTGAAAAAAGGAAATAATGAAAGGAAGGAAGGAAGGAAGGAAACAGAAATGCAAAGGTATGAAAGGTACTGGTTACTCCTGGTGGGAGAAAAGAATAAATAAAAGAATGAAAAGATAATGCTCTTGAACTGCAAATTAGGTACAGGGATATTCACTGGGTCTTCATATCATACATATATTTTATAAATTTATACTTTATATGTAATTTTTTTTTTTTTTTGGTGGTGGTGGGGATCGAACTCAGGGCCTTGTGCTTATGAGGCAAGCACTCTAACCACTGAGCTAAATCCCCAGCCCCTATAGATAATTTTAAAAGAAAAAAATTTAAAGCTGAGAATGTTACACAGGTGTTCATTATACAGGTACTCGTTTTATGGTTAATCTTTAAGTTGTACATACACATTCTGTACTCTCACACTGATAATTACTTCATTTTCAAAAACAAAGATAAGTACAAATAGCTAAGTGTAGATTAAAACAAACACTACACAAACCACTGCTTCGTTAATATAAAGTTACAAAAACAGTGCTGAATAACTTTAGAAAGTTGTATTTTGAAACAGTTTCCCCAAAAAATGTTGCAAATACTTTAAAAATAAGAAATCTATTTTTAAAATTTCACAGAAAATCCCTAGATTATTTTTTGACAAGCTGCCTTAGGAAACCAGATGGACATAGTAACCAAGAAAAATAGCTAAAGCTTCCCTTTACATAAAATGTTATTTTACATGCTGCTGGGACTTTTTGACTAAATGAAGATTACATAACACTGAAGGATAGAAAACATTAATTGCCTATTTATGCCAAAGTAAACAAGGCTAGAAGAAAAGGCAAAAATTCAGCTTTGCTCATTTTACAACTAAGCTATATTTATGAATTATTTCTTTTCTTCCCTTAATTTCAGGTAAATACATGCACTGTATTTTACATGTAATTCTAAGGTTAATCTTAAATGCTATTTTACTTGAAATGTACGCCAAAAATTCTGAGCTTAGATATATACTTCAAGTTAAAACTAAATCCAGTATTGGGAACCAAAAACTAAAAAGCAAAAGAACTAAGCTGCGTTTACAATTTAAATTTAAAATTACTGTACACACCTAGGTAAAACTGATCCCCATTTGTCAGCAACGGAATACCAACTACAAAGATAATACGGCACAGTCCTGTAACTACTCAGACAGAAGAGCACTGAACTATAAGCCCGAAAAATTCCCTTCATAGAAATCACAACACTCAGCCAACCTCAGACACCCAGGGTATGAAAATACTACTAAGAAATATACTTCAAATGAACATGGCTTCCCAATAACCTCGGTAAATAATTCAGGAGCATATAAATGAATACAACTTGGGTTTATGTATTAAAATTTTAAGGAAACAAATACTCTACAACAAAACATGCATAACACAGGGGAGCATTCAGTTGACAGTTTGTGCAAATGTATTTCAAAGATAACTGGATCTAAACACATGCAATCGCTAAATTATCTATGCACAGATTCCACTCCAAACACTTAATTACTGATCAACAAGATTGACTGATGGACATACAGAGGTATTTTGCTGAAATTCATGTTTTAAATTGTTTTCCATTCCACTCTCCCAAGAGTAAACCTGCAATCTTTACTTTTGGAGTTTCACTCTACAGGGGATTCCAAATACTACTCAATTTCCCACTCTAATGGAAAACATGGCACAAATGGCAAATAAAGCAGAGGCTCAATAAGTCCCAATCACTCTCAAACAGCAGGCCATTCCTTCATTCAAACTGAACCCTGGGGAAGCACGAGAAATATGGTTCACAGCGATAAAAACAACAAAGTTCCCACCTCACAGCATGTATATTCTTGTGGCTGAGATGGACCCCAAGCACATTAAGTAAACACACAATACGTAACATAGGAACTGATAGTGCAATGAATAAAAATAAGGCTGAGACAAACAATAAAGAGGATATGCATTTTAGGTACTATAATCAGGATTGACTGGCCTTTCTGAGATAACTATTGAACAATGCATACAAAATCTCAAGTAATTCATAACACACATACATAGGAAGTGATGCTGAACGAAATTCTTGGACATTAAAAGGATCACAGGCTACCCATTGCTTTCCACATTATATACTATTCAGTTTTTAAGTAACTTTCAGTATTTTTTTCACTTGGAAAACTTTCAATTTTCAAATTTAAGTCACTAATTTTAAAAGTTAATCTTCTAACTCTAGGTAGAAACATCTTTATAATCTTAATTTAGCTGTCTAACACCTAACATCAGACTACGTGAACAGTGCTTCCCACTCCCAGGCTACCCCCGAAGCATTTTTAGACAACAGCTCAATGGTAAGAAAAGGCTCTTATGTCAAAATGCCTCAGTTAAATTTGAGGCTTATCCTCTCAGCTGCTCTGTCTCCAGACAAATTATTTAACCAGTCTCTCCAGCTTCTACCAACAATACCTACCTCATGAGACTGTCAAGAAATTAATGATACTGTACATAAATATTTACAAGTCTGAAAGCAAGTAAGTCTCTAGCTATCACTTATATAGCAACTACTGTACTTAATAAAATAGGGTAATTCCTTAATGAGCCTCAGGTAGGGTAAGGTCAAATACAGTAAGTGACACTAACAAAACCAAATTCAAACGCAAGCTCTTCAGATGCCCAAGTAGTCTTCATCTAGAACACTACCGGACTTTATGTAATTAAAGCACTGGCAGAAAAAAGAAAAAAAGCTTGCATAAAACCTTAGCCTTAATAAGGCCTAAGATCTGTAGGTCTCCTAACTACTGACCTCCAGCTTATTACACCAGACCAAGCTGTTTCCTTAGCAACTCATTTAATTCATGTAGAAGAATAAATAATTGTCCCGTATTTTCCAGAATGCAGAATACTGTTACTTCTCTTTATAGGAAAAATGTGTTTACTGAAATTTACACAAGTTCTGATAACTCACTGTACATTTACTCCGAATCAAAATAAAGCAATGTGGATGACTTTCTTCTTTAATGATAGCAGACTGATAAGGCTTATTCAAAGAAGTTGTCTTGATTAACTGACATTCTCCCCTTTTGTAAAAATACACAGGGTAGTAATCTCCTCCCAAAAGCTAAATTCTTATGACTAACAGTGTAGCCTCCTACCTGCTTATTTCAGTAAATCTATTACACAGGAGAACAAGTCAAAAGGTGTTTTTAAATGAAAACTAAATCTTCTGGAAAAATTCTAGGATTTTGCACATGGAGTTTCCCATTGTCTATGTAGTCATCCCATTTTAAAGAAATCAGTAATAGAAATCATAGACCAGTGGTGGCGAACCTATGGCACACGTTACCCTGTTTTTAATGCAAAAGATAACGTAGAGTTATCCTTCCTAAACTAAAACCTCAGTATTCAGATTTAATTGCAATGTTGGCACGCTGTGATAAATAAGTGGATTTTGGGTTGGTTTGGCACTTGTCTCTAAAAGGCTCAACAGCACAATCATAGATGATACTTTTAGGGTATGATCCATGGAAGGAAAATCAAAAGACTACTACCCTAAGACTTTTCTTTACATGGTCCAAATCAGGCATGGGGCACACATCTGTAATGTAATCCCAGCGCTTGGGAGGCTGAGGCAGGAGGATTCCAAGTTCAAGAGGGACCCGAACTACACAGCAAGATTCTGTCTCAAAAAAAAAAAGGGGGGGGGAACACAAGAGATAGATAAAAATGAACACTAAATCTTTTGTTTGTGTTTTTTTTTTCAAGTCAGTCTCTCTATGTAGTTCAGGCTGGGCTTCAGCCTCTCAAGTACTGGGATTACACTAACGCAAAATGTTTTAAAAACAAACATTTGAAGTGCACTTAAAAATTATGAGTTTAAAAAAAATTATGAGTGTCTGCTTTAATCAGCTTTTGGGGTTTGGGTGTGTGATTGAATTTGTGTGTGGGGGCGGTGCATGTGTTTAGTACTAGGAATTGAATCCAGGGCCTTCACACTGAGCTATATTCCCAGCTCTCTCTTATTTTTGAATTTTTAGGAAGGGTCTAAATTACTAACTTGTCCAGACTATGCTGAAACTTGTGATCCTCCTGCCTCAGGCTCTCAAGAGTTCTAGGATCACAGCCAGGTACCACCACAGCCAGCTTCCAACCAGCTTTTTGAATTAAGCAACCAATGGTCTTAATCAAGTGAGCAAGAATAAGTCTCTCACAGTCTACTATCATTCCCTCTACCAAGGAGGTTTACAAAGGCTCCTGGCCACTTTCTTCTGCTCTCTGACAGTGCCTGGAAGAGGAAGCGAACTGAAAATGCCATGCCTCCAAGTATGCTGCATCCATCGAAAGGAACTACTACAAGATGAGGATTTCACTCAACAAATCCTTACTGAGCATATGCTACAAGCCACATGATGCCGGAAATTCTTGGGATCCATCAATGAACAGATCCAAAGCCCTGCCCTAATGGAGGTTATCCTACAGTGTGTTTGGGGGCAGGGAGAAGAGACAATAAACACAATCAGTGAGGAAATTAAACAGTATGACACAGGTGACAAGTCCTATGGAGAAAAATCAGGGCACAGGGATCAAAGCAGGGAAGTACAGTTTTTTTTTGGTTTGTTTGTTTTTGGGTGCTGGAGATAGAACTCAGGGCCTTGTATTTGCTAGGCAAGCGCTTTACCACTGATCTAAATCCCCCAACCACTGGGAAGTATAGTTTTAAATAAAACAGACTTTTTTGGAAAAGTGATATTTAAAGAACAAAGACTCAAAGGAGTCAAGGAAGTAAGCCATTCAAGTAACTTAGAGAAAAAGCATTCCCAGGAGAGGAATGCCCTAAGTCAGCCAAGGTGGGCTGGACGGGCACAGGCAGGGGAAGGACAGTACCTAACCAGAGAGAGATGGGGTGACCAGGACAGTGGGGTACCCACACTCTGCAAGCCTGCTAGGTCATAAGGACCATGGTTTTTACTCTGAAAAGTGGTATGATCTAGCTGCTGTGCTGAAAAGACCTCAAGGAGCTAGCAAAGAAGCAGGGAAACCAGTTAAGTGGCTAATTGCACAATTATCTAGGCCAGAGATAAGACTGGCTTGGACTAAGCTGGACAGCAGTGGAGATGGTAAGAAGTGATTGGATTCTGGTTATATTACCAAGATAAGAAAGAGCATAGAAAACCAGGTATAAAGCCAGAGATAACTAAAACACTTTTTCTTTTTGCCTGAATGCTGCATGGAGCTACTATCGGCTCAGAGGTTAAGCTACACATGAAGTAGGTTAAGAAGGAATATGGAAGTTTAGTCTGAGTTGACCTCTCTACATCCAAATGGATAGGCCTGACGGGATGTCTGGAGTACAAGAGGAAGTTGGGCTGGAGACAGAAACATGGCAACCATCAGCATATAGGTATTCAAAGCCGTGAGACTAAATGAGATGAGATCAATAAAGGGCTATAAAAAGAAAAATGAACCAAGGATCAAACTACAAACTTTAAGAGTAGAAGAGGACCAATAAAGACAGAATGAACAAAATCAGGCATGGTGACGGACACCTATTATTAATCTCAGCACTCAGGTGGCTGGGGTAGGAAGACCCCAAGTTCAAGGTCAGCCTGGACCACACAGCAGACCCAGACCCAATCTCCAAGAACAAAATAACAAAAGAAGAAAGGAACAAGCAATTAGTGAGAGATCCCAAAAAACAGTGTGTCCTGGAGAAGAGGAACGTGAACAATTTATCTGTTACATTCAGCGTACAAATCTGTTTTGCTGAAACCAGGTTTAAATTATGGTTAAAAGTTCTTAATTAGCCTGTAGTAGTTAAGATGTCATACACAATATTAAAGCACAGTTTTACTAAGTAAAAAGGAGTTGAGCATTTCTTATACATTTCCTATAGGAATATATTTCCTATTAAAATCTCTACTAAAACTTTGTTTTTGTTTTTTGGGGTTTTTTTTGGTTTTTCATGGCAAGACCTGCTATGTAGTTTAGGCTGTCACTGAACACACCTCAGCCTCCTGAGGCTCAGGTTATAGGCACACGCCACCATGATCAGCTAATTAACATGAAGATTATATGTGGCCTTTTTTCTTTCTACATGAAAGCAACTGGAACCTAAACAGCTGACACTGCCACCTATTTTAAAGACCAAAAATACATTCAAGCACTAATTCGACCACCTGACACAGTTAAAAATTGTCAATATCACTTTTTCTAGACCACAGCTACAGAGATTAAATCAAACTCCTTAGATCATTAATCATTTTCATTTTACTGCTTGATTTTCTATTCATAGAAAAAAATAGCTTATACTACCTCATTTAAACCAATGTCTCTGTTCCCAACAATTTATACATTAATTGCATTTTTCAGATCAAAATATCCCAATTCATATTCACAAAAACGGAAAGGGAACAATGAAATGCAACTCTTATGCATAAGTGATCAGTATTACTTCGAAAGAAAGCTACTCAGTTCTAGCCTCTGAGTGTACCTGAATTAAGTAACTTAAGCAGTAGAACAAGAAGTTCATAAAACGTTATCCTTGGAGCTGGGGATTTAGCTCAGTGGTTAGAGCGCTCGCCTTGCAAGCGCTAAGGCCCAGAGTTTGATCCCCAGCACCCAAAACGTAAATAAATAAATTAAAAATAAAATGTTATCCTCAAATATTCTTGTAAATACAGCTTCTCTGCATTTCCTGTGACCCATGAGGTCAGATTCCTAAGAAAATCAAAGCTTCCCTGGAACCATTGAGTTCATTAACAATCTAAAATTTTCAAAACACGGTGAAAATCTCTTGGATTAAAATGTCTTTTGCTACTAAAAGATACAGTAAGCATACAATTAAAACCACATCATCTAGGGATGGGGCTGTAGGCCCTAGGTTGCCACCAACAGTCACAACCTTAACAGCAGTCCTTCAGAAGAGAAGCCTCAGAAAAAGTCTGAACTTCCCAGGCACTTTAGAGCCACATTAATTTTCAACACTTAATTTTTAAAATGCTGTCCTACCAAAAGCAAACTAAAGCCTATAACTGGCAAATGGCTTGAAGTGAGAGTTTTTTAGGGAAAAATACATCAAGCAGAAGAGACTACTGTTATTAGGGGAAAGCACACAAGTATCTTACAACAACTAAAATTATAAACTAATGGTTTTTCATAATGCTGACCCTGAATTATCAAGAAAATACTGCATATCTTTTATAAAACTGAAGCGTTTAATCCATTTAAGAATAATTTTCAGCCAGGGATGTTGGCCTATGCCTGTAATCAGAGCACACAGGAGGCTGAGACAGTAGGATCACATTCAATTTGGGAAAGAAAAAAAGAAAAGAAAGATTTTCCACAGATCTTGTTATATTTTCAGCCTGCGTCTCAGCGAATTAAGTAGAACACCTTGTTCTCTAAAAGCACCTGATAACTACAACACTTACGTCTGCTGAGGTCGACGAAATTAGAAGAGACATTTCTAACTCAATACTGGGATGGACGGGAATGAACTTTTTCTTAAAACCTAAAAATAGGTGCAACTATTTCGTGTTTGAGCCTTGGAAAAAAGAAAAGAAGGACGAAAAAATCTAAAAGCGATCAACTCAAGAGTAGGCCAGTTTTGTTCTTGGAACGCCTATCTCAAAACTCATCAGAAACTGCTTTTAGCCAAATTGGCGACACTGCTGTCATCTGCCTAATTTGTGAGACAGGGAGAACAAGTACAACGGAGTTTCGCCAAAACTCAAATCTGAGGGTTCGCCCCTTGAGGTGCTTATCTTTAGCTGACTACAGCAATCTGAGTTTCCAAAAACATCTCAAAAATCCCCCACCGCTCTGAAACGCCAACTTCATCTGCAGCTTTTCAAAGCAAAACTTATTCCAAGCGCTGCCACGGAATCCGTTTCTGGTGGAGGCCCAGTACAGTTCCAATTCAATTCCCCGCTTCCTCCTAGAAGGAGAGGCTAACACTCCTCGGCCCACTGGCAAGCTCCTCGAGGTGCTCCCTCGCCGACGCGCGGGGCTGCACACCGCGCCCGGTGCGGACGGCGGGCCAGGGCTCCGCACGGCCAGGCCGCGCTTCGGCCGAGGTCTGCAAGCCAAAAATCCATTGTTGGAAGCGGGGTGGCGGGCGCCGAGGAGGACACGCCCCTCCCGGGCCCGCGGGGACCCACCTCGCCCTCCCGCGACTTCCCGGGCACGCGGGGAGCGCAGAGTTGGAAGCGGAGAGCGGGAAGCGCGGAACCGGGAGCGAGGAGGTGGGAGCGCGGAGCGGCTCAGACCCGCACACTTCCTCGCCGCGCCCCGGGCGGTAATCCGCCTTTCCTCCTGGGTCCTCGGCAACGCTAAAAATAGGCGCCGAGGTCAACGCCAGGCCTTCCCGGGCAGCCCTCGCCCGCGGCGCCGGCCCCGGGGACTTCGGCTCGGGCCGGGCGCACGGCAAGGCCGACGCGGCCCCCAGGCCCGCCCGCCGCGGCCCGCGGCGCTGCCAGCGGCCTACCCGGCGGAAGGTCCACCCGCGCCCCGCCGGCCCGGCCCGCGGCCTGCGCCCTCACCTGAGGCTGAGGGGGGCGCCGAAGACTCGGCGGCGCGGGAAGCGCACCCGGCAGCTCGAGGCCCCGCCGCCACCGCAGCGCCCGGGAGCCGGCGCCGCCCGCAGGAAACGGCGGCTCGGGGCGGGGCGCGCACGTCCGGGCGTCGGGTGCGCGCGCAGCCCCGCCCCTTAAAGACACAGGCGCTCGGTGCTGTCCTTCCCGCGCCACGGCCCCGCCGCGCGCGCTCCCCGGCCCGGCCGGCCCGGCTCCCTCCGGAAATCCTAGAACCAAAGTCCTCGTCGCTCGGGCTGCACGCTTCTCTGTGAACCTCCTTCGGGAACCCGCACTGCCGACGCGGAGAGAGCCACAGCCGGGCCGGGAGGCCGGGCCGGGAGACCGGGCCGGACCCGACGGCCCCAGGCTCCCCTAGGACGCCGGCGCCACTTTCGCCCCACGCGGGACGGGAGGACCCTGCGGACGGGGGGGTGACCTTGCGGGCGGGAGGGGGACCCAGGGGTCGGGGGGACCCTGCGGACGTAAGGACCTTGTGGACCGAGGGGGGATCCTGGGACAGGACCGCTCTGGGGCTTGGAGCCCCCGGGGACGGGCGCGGGCCGCTCCTGCGCTGGAGCCTTCGGCCACGCAGCGGTCCGTGCGAACAGCCGCTTGTTCCGACTTCTGTCCGCGCCTTCCAGCGCCTTCCAGCGCCTTCCGTATCCAGGTGAAAACTGAGCAGCGCGTAGCAGCCGGGCTTGGGCAGTCTGCAGTTGCCGCGTCCTCCGAGGCCGCGTTTGGTCGAAGTACAGCTCCTGGAGCGGCATCCATGTCCCTGTCGAGTCAGGGTTGCTCAGCCTCCGCACTGGCTCCAAGCCGTCAAAACAATCTGCTTCTCAGCGACTGGCCATCTTGGAAACTGAAGCCATTAGTGTCTTAAAGTGGAAAGGTATTTCTGAAATGGAGTTTAAGGGCTCTTGGGAAACTTAACAATCATTTAATTGCCTCAGGTTACTAGTACCAAAGCAGGTTTTAGGTTAGAATAAAAATTTCTATCCTTTTCCAGACCTGTAATACTGCAATGTCATTTTAGAAACAGTAATACGTAGTTGCACTTGTACAATTAAGACAATCATTGGGATTTAGAAACAAGTCTTCCCTAAATATAGTTGAAGATCATTTATATCTGTGTTGCATAGTTGGAAACAAACACAAATGCACCAGCTACCTCAGCTTTTCTGAGTGACTGAACTTTGTTTGACTTTTGAAAGTGAAGTGGTTGGGTGTTTGTTCTTTATAAGCTTTCTGATTATTCACGTCAAAACATAAAGATTTACAGTTCAGGTCCCGACTTCAATCCCCAGCACCAAAGGAAAAAAAAAAAAAATACAAAAAGATTTACTAGAAATATTATGCATGGCAAACCTTATTAGGAATTAAGATCAACCTCCTAAGTTTTGAAGTGTAGTGTAATGTAACGTAATTAACTATAATTAATACATGTACTTAGCCTAAGATATAATTAACTTTCACTGCTACTTACTACCTTCCAATGTCACTGAAACCCACAACTTGCTCAAAAGTATTTGGGCCATCTCTTGGAACAACTAAGGAGTTAAACTTCATTGAAAATAAAAGGTATAATTCTGTTACCTAAAGAAGTCCTCTCCCTCTCTCTATCTCTATCTCTGTCTCTGTCTTATCAAAAAGTTGGATACTGCCTTCTGGCTTCTGGTATGTAGCAATTCCCTTTTTTGCTGAGTTTTGGAAAAGATTTAAAGACACATAGTACTGTAGGCAGCTCTGCAGCAGATGGAGAGAAAGTTGTCTATTCCTGTCTTGTCTAGGGTGGACTTCCCAGAAGCAGGGAGTTACATAGAGATTTGAGTAACCTGTGAGTAACAGATTGTATCTCCTGATTCTGCCATATCAGATATGGCAGGTATGAACTTTTATATTGGAACCAACTCACAGAACTAGACGGGAAGATTCCAGATCCACCTTTGCCCAAATGGTGGAATGGGGAAACGCTGTGCTACTAAAGCATCTGGCACACAGACATGTAGGCTTTTCAAGCATGGGGTATTCAAGTGCTTTCGTGGTAAGTTAAAGATGCTACAAGTATTTGCCACTCTTGGGATAAAGAGATGGGTCTGTGTCCCTCATCTTGAATTCTGGAGGGCTCTGTGACTCTCATGACAGTGGAATGTGGCAGAAGTAACACTGTGCCAAGCAGTTCCACCTGTGATCCTGTCTCTAGTTCACTTGCAAGTCTTATTTTTGGAGTCCTCTCATAAACATTTTTCATAGATCTGTCAATAATGGATGCTACACTTTCACTAGTAAAATTGCTCAGTAACCCTCAGGGTAATGCAAGATTGCTTTGTGGCTACTTGGCCTTCACACGACAAGTTTTGTTTCTTTGGTAGATTAGATCAGTTCCAGTTTCAAAAAGGCATAGATATGAAATTCGATCTACAAGCAAGCTTCTTAGTGTCACATAGGGGAAAAGTGCACCTTGCTGACATCTCCACTGCCTACACAACCCTAACCCTGATCAATCCTGTTCTAAGGATGAAGGTACTCTAAGGGACTGAGCAAAATAATGTGAATATTTAAGCACAAACCATCACACTGCAGCCCAGATAACTTGGAAGGATGACCTGGTAAGGGCAAATCAGTAGCAACAAATCAAATCAAGTCAGAAAATGTTTGCAATGTGCACATCATCATCATGTTAGGTGCTTGAATATAAAATATATGTTGAAAATGTATTGTTCTCTGCAATGGTGGTAACTTTTTAAACCACCCTTCTCTGCTGACTCATCTCCAGCTCCTTGGTGATAACTCTTAGAGCCAGCCAGTCTTGCTCAGCGTTTTTCCTCCCTACAGTAGCATAGCGCTATAATTAACCCTCCAGGCTTTGATTCATTGACTTCTGATCATATCTCCAGTTTGCCAATTTCTTTTGATCTGAGTCAACAATTTTTAAAAGATACCTTTTCATACTTTTGTATATTGTTTGGAAAATTTTATATCTATGAGAAAAATAGATTCTAAACTCCAGTACAAATCACACTGTAAGAGCTCTAGAATAATTTCTTTAGATGGTAAGTCTCATGACATGAAGCCCCAGATGTCAGTCCTCTGCCTCCTCTGGACCCCACTCCATCAGCAAAGCCGTGTCTGTCTGTATTTCACTCTCATCAGCCACTAGTATAGCCAGAGTTCTGTGTACTTAGATGGAAAAAAAATTAAAAGGCCCTTCCAATTGCATGTACCTCACCCCTGCAAAGCCAACTGTTTGGTCGCTTGGTTGATTGGTTAGTTGGATAAGAGGCACTTACTTAACTGTGAATTCTCACTATACATTTACTCATACTATGGTAATCTGCTTCTGAATTCACAACTGGATTCCAAAAAAGTTCTCACCAAAGTTACAGTGACATTTTTCCTGCAAAGGCCAATGCAACAGCTCAGGGTTTATCTGGTAGAACCTGTTTGCCATGTGCCACCATTGATTATTTCTTGAAAAGCTTCTGTATTTTTTACTTTAGTCACCTCACTTTGATGTCTCTTCTGAAATGCCGGGCAAAATGGCTTCTGGTATTGGAACTCATTTCCCAGCTGGGAAAAAAAAAAGAAAAGCAAAGGGCTAAAGTCCAAAGGATTCACCAAAAGTAGCTGACATTATAGAATGGTTGGAATGGCTGTCAAGGACCTGTTAAGGGTGACTAGTGAGACAGAGAAATGCCTTGCAACATAAAAGTGCTGTTCTATGACGTGCAAAATATACTCCAAAGCAGCTACCAATATGTAGACAGAATACAGGGGTACAGAAACCCCACAGACAGAATGCAGAGGTACCAAAACCTCATAGAAAATCAGAAGAAAAAGTAGGAATGATGCTTCTCATTGTACCTAATGATTTGCTTAAAAAATTCTGTTTCCGATCTCTATAGAGTTATAGTTCTTAGTTTCCAGAGGAAGACGTCATCCACCAGGAGACAAATGTGACCCTATTCAAACAGAAAGTCAAGGCTTCCACATCTAGCCCTTAAGCCACTGAACAAGAGACCAGATGTGCTCTTCTGCTTGAAGTCGTGGATCTCTACTAACACAAAGATCTGACCTCTGCTTAGTTCTTTAATAACTAGGACAACCAACTCCTGTCACTCTGCCTGAGGCCTTCCTAGTTTTATCACTAAAAATTGCATCTCAGGAAGTGACTCAGCCCCAGTAAAACTGGCCACTCAAATAATTTCCCTGAGACACTGAAGACACTCAGTAAATTTGCTTTAGAGTGGATCCTGTTTGTGTAAGGCAGAATCCATCCCTGCTCCCAAAATACATCCTTGATGATGTTCAAACTTATTTTGTATCCAGAGAAGTGTTTGAAGATGACAGAGGTTTGCCATTTCATCAGCTCACCTCTACTCACAGATAGCTTCCTCAGTAGCTTGCATATCTCTGAGGAAGGAGCGATGTTTCCTTGGCAACTTGAAGGAAAAGTGATCAATATCGCACCCTTCAGCTCATTGTTGCCCTTTATCCATGTTTCCCAATGTTTTCTAGGAATGATGTCCTATCTTAATCTGTACTTCTTTGTATGAATTTTTATTAATCTAATTTCTCCAGGGCTATGGAAATTTTATGTTAGTTCTGGAAGGGACCATAGAAATCATCTAATCCAAACTCAATTCATATTTATTTAAAACTGCTCTATTATTTAAACTTCATTATTTTTGTGTTACTTTCTGATTTGTCATGTTCACCAGGCATTCATTTCCTCAGCTGACCGAGAATTAACACTTGCACATTTAGTCCAGTGAGGAATTTATTTTTACTTATGTAATGATGAACCCTGGTTATCGAAACCTCAGTGTTCTCTAGCATCTCATCACATATTACTACTCAGTGACAGCTTGTTGGTGAAGGGCCTCAGTCTCCTAAGTATTGTACATCAGTCTCATTTTCCACTGAGTCTTGGCAGTGACTTTTGTGATTGTTCAAAGGGTCTCCTTCCCTATAGACTTTGCTTGCAGCGCCAATCACAGTGGAGGATTGTGGGTGTGAGCTGCCCTGGAAGGCTGAAGAAACTGGAGACCCAGAGACCAGTGTCCGAAGGCAATGGCAGAGAAGGATGCACCTGCTCAGGGAGACTGGAGCTCTTCAGAATGGGAATGCTTCCTTCTTCTTTCCCTCTTTATTCCACCCATGCCATGAGCCTGTTTGTTGTGCCACCCACAACTGGGGCGGGGCCTTCCCTCTGGGTTTGCTGGCCTACATGTCAATCGCCCACAGACACACCCAGAACTGTGCTTTATTAATCTGCCAGGTGTTTCCTAATCCATTCAAGTTGATACATCATGACTAACAATCACACCAGGTGTGTTACTAAAATGATGTGTCATGCAACCTAAGGCGGATAATTAGGGATGTAAAGAAAGTAGAGGGCTGACTGATTAGAAGTGACCAGAAGGCTTGAAAGATTGGCATTCCAATGAGATTGAAGCCATTAAAATGGAACTGACTGAAAGCTGGCTGGGTAGGAGCAGGATTCAACCAGTAAGGAAGAGCTTGAATGGTGACAGGTTTATCTAGCGCTGACCGAGTCCAAGAGATGGTGAAGGGTTTGGAAGACAGGGGAGGTGGAGTCCCTGCCACACACACACGCGAAATGTGTGAATTAATGTATCCCAGAGTGTGTTCTGAAGAACACTACCAATACTGGGGCTGATGCACTAATAATGCATTGTTGAGGCTTGGACACTCCTGCATCAAAGAAACCTGCTCACTGTGTCTAACCAAGCACTCCCTGAACCCTTGAATTACTAAGTCTTTTTATTAATGTAACATCTAAATTAATGTTTCTAAATACACTTTAACAGTTCTGCTTTGTATATCATGTGCTGAAACTCTTAAGTTAATGAAGTGATAAATTATCACAGCATGTGATCTTTTTAAAAAATCTGCTTTAATGTATTTCAAAATGAAAAATTATTTGCCTATTAAAAGTAGGTATAAGAGTACAACATGCTTTAAAAAATTTAAAGTGAATGTGCTTCACTAGGTTAATACTGTTAAGGTTATCTGCTTTATTAAGGTAAACAAAAACTAACACTATTGTGTTAGATAATTAGGGTCAGGATGTAACCACTAAGATGATTATTTTAGTCTGCATTAATATACTTCATTTTGACCAGTAAGCAGCTTTCTGTTAAAATTAAGTACATTCCTACTGTGGAAATGACACTGAGTAATAAAGTTCTGATGTTAATCACATCAAATATGTATTTCCATTCAACCTCATAACAAGAATTCTGCCTTAAAGGATAAGAAGAGTAAAGAATAGTCATTAAAATTTTATAAATAGAAGAGATCTCTGCTTGCTTTTATTTCAATTCTCAGATGTTTAAGCACAATACTCAAAAGCAGGTACCTGGTATAAACGAACTGTACTAATGGTGCTGCCACCCCTTCCCATGGGAGAATTTTCTTTTCCACCTCAATGACATTACACTGGGTCAGTGAAATTTGAGTAGAAGTGATTTGAGTCACTTAAAAGGAGAAACTCTAAGAGCCAGTTCTTGATTCACTCATTATCATTTCTTTTTGCCACAGAACCAGCAACATTACAGGAAGAGGCTGCCCTGTAATGGGTGACTCAGAGAAGACCTTCAGCCAGACCTCGAAGGACAGAGGTTATGTCCCCTTTTCGTTGTTAGCTACCAAGGCTTGGGGGCTGTTCCTTGTCATGGCATAGCCCCGCCTATTCTAACTGCTACAGAAATCACATTCTGTATGCCCCACTCATTTCCAAAAACTGGCAACTCTTAATGAGCAGGAATAGAAGTAACCACTAGAAGCATAACACTCCCCAATCAGAAGAAACCAATCAGTAGAACACTAGATTGGTTTCATCTTTCATGTCAACTCTATGGGCTCATAATTCTGGCCAGAACTGATGCAGTGAAGGATTCTGCAGCCACGTCCTTGGCTGGCAGAAAAGAGGCCGGCCACGTCTTTCTATAGACAGAGGGGTGGCACACTGTACTCAGCCTGGGAGGCACTAACTGTACTATCATTTCTGAGGTCTTTTCTGCATTTGTACAGGAATCATTATTAAATGTGCCCAGAAATAAACAGAAACGAGTCCACAAAATACTTAGATGAATAAGTAATTTTACTTTACTCATTGATAAAGGGAGGGAAAAAGGCGTTACTATCAGATCCAACCATCAAATTTCTCCTTAGAGGACTGTTTTTGTTAGAAACATCTCTAGTGAAACATTTCAGTTTTTAAGGCAGCCCTCTAGACCAAGTCTGGAGGGTTTGCAGGAAGAAGAAAATACTTACACTGTTTTATATTAGAAATGCACAGTAGCTTTTGGAGTTGGAGCTGAGTGAACCAGGAGTGAACCAGTAAAGTGTGGGAGGGTCCAAGAAGAAGGTCGGAAGGGGTCTAACAACATGCAACCATGGGGAAGACACAGCCGTGGGAGGTTTTCCCTGAGGACAGAAAGACCGGGGACTGTGGCAATGTATAAAGACAGGCAAGGTAGTGCATGCCTGTACTCCAGGCACGCTGGGAGGCTGAGATGGGAGGTAGTATTATCCAGCTCAGCCTGGGCAATTTAGTGACTTAGTGAGACCCTGTCTCAAAATAAAAAATAAAAAGGGCTGGAGATGTAGCTCAGCAGAAAGTCCTGGGTTTGATTCCTTGTGTCCCCCTCCCCCATACACACAGACACAAGCTTAGTCGCGGCAGATATGGTGGCAGCGGGCATGTATCTCAGCTATGTGGGAGAATGAGGCAGGAGGATCATGAATTCCAGGCCAGCCTGAGCAAATTACTGAGACCCTGTCTCAATTTATGTTTATTTGTACACGTTTGCAATACATAGTGATTACGTTTATCACGGGGATTTGGTACACGTACTTAATTCTTTTTTCATCACCTACCCCTGCATCCCTTCCTGCTCCTTCCACCTCTTGGTTCCCCTCCCATTTGCAAAATCTGTATCTCCATTTTTTCCCAATTCTTTTTTAAAATCCCCTTTTTCTATCGTCCCTCCCCTTCACTACCTACGTGTCTTTGTTCCCTTCCCATTTGAAAATCATCTATTTTCTATTACGTATCTTTTATTTTGATCTTCATTTATATTTTGGGTTTCTCATATAAGAGAAACTGCCATATTTAAGCTTCATGTCTGGTTTATTTCCCTTAACATTATGGTCTCAAAGTGCATCTATTTTCTTATAAATGAACCCGCCATGTATAAACATCACATTTTGTTTATCTATTCATCTGTTGGTGGGCACATAGGCCATTTCCAAGATTTAGCTATTATGAATCATGCTGCTATAAACATGAGTATGCATGTATCTCTATAATATGATGTTTTTAACTCTTTCAAGAAAATACCTAGTAAGGGTATAGCTGAGTCAAATAGAATTTCTCATTTTATTTTTTCAAGACTCTCCATACTGATTTCCATAATACCTGTGCTAGTTTCCATGACCACCAACAATGTCGAAGAGTTCCTTTTCCCCACAGTCTCACAAGTATTTGCTATTATTTGATTTCCTGATAAAAGCCATTCCTTCTGAGTAAGATGGAATCTCAGGCTTATTTTAATTTGCAGTTTTCTAATGGCAGATGATGTCAAACATTTTTCATTATTTACAGGTCATGTGTAATTTTTCTTCTGAGAAGTGTCTATTCATTTCTGCTGCCCATTTTTTGATTGGGTCTTTGATTTTGGGGAGTCCAATCTTTTGGAGCTCTTTATATATTGTAGATATTAGTCCACTCTCCAAGTAATAACTGGTATTTTTTTCCATTCTATAGGTTGTCTCTTCACTCTGTTGGCTGTTTCCTTTGCTGTGCAGAAGTTTTTTAATTTGATATGATCACATTTGTTGATTTTTGGTACTATTTCTTGTGCTACATGAGGTTCTATTCAGAAAGTCCTTGCTTACACCTATGGGTACAAGAATTGTACCTATTTTATCTACCAGCAGATTGTTTCTATTTTAACATTTACATATTTGATCCATTTTGATTTTTTTTTACTATTTTAAATTTTATTTTATTTATTTACCGAGAACATGTGCGGGTACATTGTATACATAATGATCACATTCATCGTGATGAGTTTGTACCTGTACCTGATATATCTTGGTTCCCCCCCGCTCTTCGCTCTTCCCCACCCTTTCCTATTTACAGCAGGTTTATTTACATTTTCCCAGTTTTTCCCCTTTTTCCTTTCTTTTTTTTTTCTCCTTCCATCTTTTCCCCCTCCTCCCTTTCTAGTTCTTCTCCCTTTTGGATATTACCTTTTATACCTCTTTGTGCTTATTTATACTCATGGTTTCTCGTATCAGAGAAACAATTCAATATGTACATGAGTGTCTGATTTATTTCATGTAAGAGCGTGTTCTCAAGGTGCATCCATTTACCTACAAATGTCTTTAGTTTATGCTTTTTATGCCAGAGTAGTACTCCATTGAACAGAAAAACCACATCTTCTTTAGCCATTCGTGATTTGTTGGGCATTTAGGTTGTTTCCAAGAGTTAGCTATTACAAATTGTGTTGCTATGAACATGGTTGTGAATATATCACTGTGGTATGATGATTTTAATTCTACTGGGAAGATACCAAGCAGAGGAATAGTTGGGTCAAATGGAACCTCTAGTTATAGTTTTCTGAGGAATCTCCACACTGATTTCCACAGTGGTTGGACCAATCTGCATTCCCACCAACAGTGGAGGAGGATTCCTTTTTCCCCGCACCCCCACCAGCATTTGTTATTGGTTGATGTTTTGATAATTGCTGTTCTTTCTGGAGTGAGATGGAATCTTAACATTGTTTTGATTTGCATCTCTCGAATGACTACTGATGCTGAACACTTCTTCATCTATTTATTTGCCATTTTTATTTCTTCATCTGAGAAATGTTTATTCATTTCAGATGCCCATTTTTGGATGGGGTCTTTAAATTTGAGAGGTTTGATGTTTGTGTGTTCTTTATATATTCTAGATGTTAGACCCTTGTCTGAGGGACAGATGGCAAATATATTTTTCCCAGTCTGTGGATTTTCATCCTGCTCTATTGGTGATTTCTTGTGTTGTGCAAAAGCCTTTTAATAGGATGCGGTCCCAAGCACTGATTCTTTGTATCATCTCCTGTACAGTCTGGGTTCTGTTCATAATTTTTTTTCCTACTCCTATGTCTTCAAGAGTTCTTCCTATTCTACTCTCTAGTAGATTTAGTATTTCTGTTTTAATGTTTACATCTTTGACCCACTTCGATTTGAATTTAATTCATGGTGAAAGACATGTATCTAGTTTTAGTTTTCAGCATGTGGCAAGCCAATTTTTCCAGCACCATTTGTAAGAGGCTATCTTTCTTCCAGTGAGGGTGTTCGGCTCCTTTGTCGAAGATGAGATATTTGAGTGTGTTTGGAGTTGTTTATGCATCTTCTAATCTGTTCCATTGATCTTCGGGTCTGTCTTTTTGCCAGTACCATTCTTGTTTTTTTCACAGTAGCTTTATAATATAGTTACAGACCGCGGATTGTGATGCCCCTGCCTTGCTCCTATTGCCCAGGATTGTTTTTGCTATTCTTAGTGTCTTCTGGTTCCAGATGAATTTCATGACTGTGTTTTCTATTTCTGCAAAGTATGTTAATGGTATTTTGATTGGAATTGCATTAAATCTGTATAGTAATTTAGGAAGAATGGCCATTTTCATGATGTTGATTCTTTCTACCCAGGAACACGGTATATCTTTCCATTTTCTGATATCCATTTCAATTTCCTTTTTTTAGAGTACTGTAGTTTTCGATGTAAAGATCTTTTACTCCCTTCATTAGACAGATTCCTAAGTATTTCATTTTTTGTTATGTGATTGTGAAAGGTATATCTTCTGTTATTTCTTTCTCAGCGAGTTTGTTATTTGTATACAGGAATGCTATTGACTTTTGGGTGTTGACTTTGTATCCAGCTATGCAACTGAATTTAGTTATTAAATCTAGAAGTTTTTTGGTGGAATTTTAGGGGTCTTCTATGTAGAGTAGCATGTCATCTGTAAATAATGATAGTTTAAATTCTTCCTTTCCTATCTTTATTCTTTTTATTTCTTTCTCTTGTCTAATTGCTCTGGCTAATGTTTCTAGAACTATATTGAATAATAGTGGTGATAGCGGGCATCTTTGTCTTGTTCCAGATTTTAGTATGAAAGCTTCCAGTTTCTGACCATTTAGTGTGATGTTGGCTGTTGGTTTGTCATAGATGGCTTTTATCAGATTTAGATATAGACTGTCTATTCCTAATTTCTGTAGTGTTTTTATCACGAATAGAGGGAGTTGGATTGTGTCAAATGCTTTTTCTGTATCTATTGAGATGATCATGCGATTTTTGTCTTTGACTTTGTTGATATGGTGTGTTACATATGTTGATTTGCATATGTTGAGCGATCCCTGCATTCCTGGGATGAATCCTACTTGGTCGTAGTGTATAATCTTCTTGATAATTTGTTGCATTCTGTTTTCCAGTATTTTGTTTAGAATTTTTGCATCTATGTTCATTAGGGAAATTGGCCTGTATTTCTCTTTTTCAGTTGGATCCTTTTCTGGTTTTAGTATGAGGGTAATGCTTGCTTGCTTCCAGAAATGATTTTAGAAGTACTGCTTCCTTTTCAATTCCATTAAAGAGTTTGAGGAATAGTGGTATTAGATCGTCTCTGAATTTCTTGTAGAATTCAGCTGTGAAACTGTCAGGCCCTGGGCTTTTGTTTGTTTGTAGGTTTTTAGTTACCTCTTCAATTTCAATGGCTGATATTGGGTTATTTAGTATTTTTGTCTCTTCTTGACTCAGTTTTGGTAATTCATATGTTTCTAAGAATCTATCCATTTCTTCAGTGTTTTCCATCTTGTTTGAGTATAGGTTCTTGAAGTAGGTGCTGATAATCCTTTGGATTTCTGTAGGATCCATTGTGACTTCACCCCTTTCATTTTTTTTTGCATGAATTTGGATCTTTCCTTTTTTTTTTTGATAAGGTTGGCTAGAGGTTTGTCTATTTTGTTTAGTTGTTCAAAGAACCAACTCTTTGATTTGTTGATTCTTTGTATTGTTTTTTTAGTCTCAATTGCATTAATTTCAGCTCTGATCTTAATAATTTCCTCTCTTGTATGAGCTTTGGGGTTGATTTGTTCTTTTTCTAGACGTTTGAGGTTCAACATTAAGTTGTTTATTTGAATTCATTCTGTCTTTTTTTTTTTTTTTTTTTTTTTTTTTTTTTTTTTTTTTTTTTTTTTTTTTTTTTTTTTTTTTTTTTTTTTTTTTTTTTTTTTTTTTTTTTTTTTTTTTGGAGACAGAGTCTGGCTATGCAGAAGGCTGGCCTTGAACTTATAGCTATCCTCCTGCCTCAGCCTCCCAAGTGCTGGGATTACAGGAGTACACCACCATGCCCGGCTCATTCTGTCTTCCTGATGTAGGAGTTCAATGCAATAAATTTTCCTCGTAGCACTGACTTCATTATATCCCATATGTTCCAGTATGTTGTATTGGCATTATCATTTAACTATATAAATTGCGTAATTTCTTCTTTAATTTATTCTGTGATGCAACTGTTGTTCAGAAGAATGTTATTTAGTTTCCATGTGTTTATGGGGTTTTTTTGGTTTCTGTTTCCATTCAATTCCAGTTTCATTACAATATGGTCTGATAGTATGCATGGGATAATTTCAATTCCCTTACATATACTTAAGTATGCTTTATGAGCTAGTGTGTGGTCTATTTTGGAGAACGACCTGTGTGCAGATGAGAAGAATGTGTGTTCTGCTGTTGTGGGGTGGAACACTCCATAGATATCTGCTAAGTCCATTTGCTCACAGGTTTGCTTCAGTTCTGATATTTCTTTGTTAATTTTTTGTGTAGTTGATCTATTTGTGACAGTCGGGTATTGAAGTCTCCCATTATAATTGTGTTAGTGTTTATTTGATCTTTCATGGTCCTTAATATTTGTTTTATGTAGTTAGATGCACCAATATTTGGCACATAAATATTAATGATTGTTATTTCTTCCTCTTGGAGTTTTACCTTGAGAAGTATGTAATGACCTTCTTTGTCCCTCTTGATTAGTCTTTGTTTGAAGTTCACTTTGTCTGAGATTATGTTAGCTACTCCTGCTTTTTGCTGGGTTCCTGTCACATGAAATATTGTTTTCCACCCTTCTATTTTCAGTCTATGAATTTCATTTTGGGTTAAATATGTTCTCTTGTATGCAGCATATTGATGGATCTTGTTTCTTGATCCATTCTGCTAGTCTGTTTCTTTTGATTGGTGAGTTGAAACCATTTACATTGAAGGTTACAGCTCTTATGTATTGACTTATCTTTGTCATTGATCTTTTCTGTTGTTGGTCCTGTGATTCACCACAATTTAACTGCTTGCCTTAACTGGTGTGTTCTTTTTATTAGTGTCCTTATAATTTTAGTTTCGTTTTTCCTTTTCTAGGATATCCTTCAAAATATATTGTAGAGTTGGTTTGGAGGTCACAAATTTCTTCAGTTGTTCTTTGTCATGGAAGTGTCTTACTTCATTGTTGAATTTGAAAGATAGTTTGGCTGGGTACGTCAATCTGGGTTGGAGATTGTTTTCTTTTAAGGCTTGAAATATTTTGCTCCAGGCTCTCCTTGATTTAAGGGTGTTTGTTGAGAAGTCCACTCTGATTTTTATGGGTTTTCCTTTATAGATGATTTGGGGTTTTTTTTTCCTCTAACAATTTTCAGTGTTCTGTTCTTTTGTTGAATTTCCGGAATCTTGATTATTATATGTCTTGCTGTAGATTTGTTTTGGTCAAGGGTAATTGGGGTTCTATATGCCTCACTTATCTGTATGTCAAGTTCTCTTCTCATGCTTGGAAAGTTTTCTGTCATTACTTCCATAATTAATGTTTTTAGATCCTTTACACTGTCTCCTGCTTTTTCATTCACTCCAATCACTCTTACACTGTTCTTCTTTCCATCATCTTGTAGCTGTTACAGTGATTTTTCTCTAGCAATTTTTAAGAGGTTTTCCTTTTCATTGTCACTAATTGTGGACCTGTCTTCTAGGTCCTAGATTCTATTTTGGCTTTCATTTAATCTACTGTGTATACTTTCGAGGAAGTTTTTGATTTCTTGGGTTTCTGTTTGGATCTACTTCATGGGTTCCATTTCTTTACTAAGTTGAATGTTCAAATTTTCTATCACTTTTATAAGCTCTTCTTTTTTTTAAATCTGTGTCTTTACTGAATTCACTAAGCAGTTCTTTCGTTATGTTTGTCATCTGTTTTTTAACTTGGGCAATTATTTCTAGTCTGATGTTCTCTATAGCCTTGCCTATCTGTTTTTTAACTTCTGCTGCAGTGGTGTCTGAGAGTTTGGTTGAATGTCTTCTGATTTCCTCTATGTCCTTGTCCTCTGGATTTGTTCTGGGTGGGCTGGGGATCTGGGGTTGTTTTTTACCTCTGTGTCTTGTCATTTTCTTTGTACACATCTATATTTCTCCCTTTTAGTTTGTTCTCCCTGTTGATTTTATATTTTATTTGTGGGAGGTTACATTAAGACAAGTATCAATGCTTTTCAAAGAATAATCTGTCCTTATGGTGTCTTCTAGGTATATGCGGGTCTTAGCTCTTATGTCCTTTATATCTCCAGAGCTTTCCTCAGTGACATAGGTATGGTTGACTCTACTCGGTACTAGTGAGGTCTGAGGCTCCCCAGCAGGCCGTGAGCCACGATGGAATAGCTGGGGGCTGCACGAGCCTGCTCAGGCCTAAGGGAGGGGGCACTCACAGGACTGAGGCTCCGTAGCACACTCCTTAGCTGCAGTGGAGTTGCCGGTGGGCTGGGCAGGTCCATTCCAGTCCAGGTGAGGGCGCCCTCACAGGCCTGAAGCTCCCCAGCCCATTGCCAAGCCACAATGGAGTCACCAGTGGGGTGGGTGGGCCTGCTTGGGTCTGGGGGAGGGCGCACTCACAGGCCCGAGGCTCCACAGCCAGTCCCCAAGCTGTGATGGAGTTGCCAGTGGGCTGGGGGTGCCTGCTTGGGTCTGGGGAAGAAGCCACTCACAGGATTGAGGGTCCCAAGCAGGCTACTGAGCTTCAATCTTGTCTGCTTTTTTACGTTTCCAAATAATTCAGCAGTGTGGCTTTTAATCCCTTCCCCCTTCATACCCTCTAGATTTGGGGGATTTGGGAGTTTTTGGAAGCATTTTGTTGCCTTGTTTTCTTGTGTTTCTAGCTTTTGTTTGTTTTCTGTGCTGAGGTTTGTGGGTGGATTTTAATGGAAGCCTTTCTTGGCAGTATGGAACTCTCTTTAGTTATTATCTGCTTTCTGTGATGCACTTTTTTTTTTTTCTTTTTGAGGCAAGGTCTTGGTATGCAGTTCTGGCTGGCCTTGAGCTCACTATGTGACCTAGGATGACCTCAAACTCTTGGTGATCCTCCTGCCTCAGCCTCCCAAGTGCTGGGATTACAGCAATGCACCACCACACCTGGCATGTGATGCACTCTTGGCATCACTAACTATAGGGCTTTGCCTCCATCCCAGGATCCCCCCATGTCTGTTTATTTGTGAGGGGAGGCTGCAATGTTTTGAGCTCAGTACCAAGTTCTCCAGGAATGTTAATGACATCAAGGCAATCCAGATATTGGCATGCAGAAAAAAACAGTTGACAGCAACTACTATATCTCTTTGGCTATAGTAATAAAATCAACAACAATAACATCAAATACAAACTGGATATTTACACACCCTAAAAACCAATAAAATACCACTTAACCATGAAAAAATCTATGATTTTAGTCTAAACAGTAAGACAAGCCAAATATTGACCTACAGTAAATATTTACTAAATGGAACAGCTTTACTTCCACTAAGAATAGAACAGTATTCAACAATAATAGCATAGAGTTAACTATCTATAGATTCACAAGGCTTAATGGTCATATTGGTAAAGGTAGAGGGTATGGGAAATGGAAGCACGAAAAGAAGTAAATTTTGAAAATTAAATGACAGAAGATGAGGAGGAAGGGATAAAAATGAAATAAAGGATCCTCTTAAGGACTGAAAGTAAATTAATAGTATTTTTAATAGTATTAATGAAATAACCAGAAAAAACCAAATAAGAGAGATTAAAAACATAGACCAAATTAAAGTGTAAAAGAAACTACAATAAGGGAAAAATTAAAAAGTGTGAAAAAGACTGCAACAAACTAAAAGAAAGGAAAAAGAAACTAAAGAGAAAACTCCAAATACCACCACACACACACACACACACACACACACACACACACACACAAAGTAAAGGAGAAAAAACTGGCTCAAAAAAATTCCTCTCTATTTTCAAATGAGTTATTTTCTCCCAGGACCTTCAAGAAAGTCACAGTCCTCTTCAACCAGCTTTATGGCCTCTGGATTTGTGAGGTCCCCCGTTTGTTCTAGATGGTCCTCTGTCTATAAACCCAGACGGTGACAATGTGGGAGCCGAGTCATGTGCCTGCTCACATTGGTAAAAAAGGGTATGATCAGACCGCTGGTTGCCACTGGATGTAGGCAGTGGGGCAGGGGCTCAAGCAGACCACTAGATTCAATCCCATCTCCCTCAGATCCAGCTGCCCCTGACAGCCACACCTCAGCCCCACAGGCCTGGCCTCTCACCACGGAGTACAGCTTATGTCCTTCCTGACCTGAGTTTGAACTTCTCAAGGGATCTCTGTCCAGCCCTCATCCTCTCTGCAGCTGTCTAGTGTAACTGTCTATTGCTCAGTCACTGTGGTAGGGAAACACTGAAAATCCTGTAGTGCAGCTGTATTGTAGTTATTCCACGGTTCAGTCCCACTCAGGCAATCCTTTCCCAACCCCTTCCCAAGACTGATTAAAATCTCCCTGGCAATATGGCAGGCTCCGCCATAAAGTCACTCTTGGGGCAAAACTCCATGCTGTTTTTGCAGTTCCAATAGCTGTGGGCTTTTTCTTGGGGCTAGCACTGCTGACCATCTGTTATTTCTCTGAAGCTGCTGACTCTCCAGGGTACCTTCTTTCCCAGGGCATTGGTCCTGTCTATAATCAGGTCCACTGGTCGGTTGTCAGCTCTGCAGCCCTACGCTGAGGAGAATCAACATGCAGAGCCAGCTAGGAGCTCGCAGTTTGACACAGCCAGGGTGCAGAAGCCACAGCATGGAGTTGGCGGGGGGCAGCGGTGGGTGCACGTGCTCCTCCTGTTGTTCTCTCAAAATTTTAAAAGTATTTTTAAAAGGGCTGGGAATGCAGCTCAGTGCTCCCTGGATTAACTTCTGTTATGGTTTGTGTCTAGATGTCCCCCCAAAGCCTCATGTGGTAAGAGATAGCTGGATCTAGAGTGTGTGATTACTAAATTGATCCATTGATCGGTTTGGCATTGTTCTGCTGGGATCAAGGATGTGAGACTGAGATTGGGGGTGGGAGTGCGGGCTGCCCTAGGGGCGGGTAGCCTAGATAAAAGATACAGGAAGAAGCTAACTAGCTGCTTGTTTGCATTGCTTATTTGCATACATTCCTTGCATTTTCCTCACTTTACTTTGCGGCCGGCCGGCTGCTGCCGGTCTGCCATGCCGGCCCGCCCTGCTTCAGACCCAGCGGACTATAGACTGAAACCTCTGCAGACTGTGAGCTAATAAACCTTTCTTCCCCTAACTTTGGGTGTCGAGTGTTCTGTCCCAACAACGAGAGAAAAGTAACTAAAACAACTTCCAAGTAAAAAAAAAAATGTACAGTTGTATTTTGCCCTTCCAGTCTGGACTGTAACACTCTTAACCCTAACATGCACATAAAGACCCAAAATTATGAGCTGAATTATGTCCCCTCAATATTCATATGTTGAAGAATTAAACCCCAGTACTTCAGAATGTATCTGTATTTGGAATTAGGATTGTTGCAGATATAAGTACATATGATGAAGTCATCCTCAAATATTGTGAACCTCTCACCAGACTTGGGGGCTATCCGTATGAATAGGGAAATTTGGACACGGTAATTCACACAGGGAAGAACATCACATAAAGATTGGAATTATACCACCACATGCCAAGAAGCTCCTAGAAGTCAGAGGAGAGGCCTGGGACAGCCCTTTCCTGGCACCTTCAAGGGAAGCAGAGCCCTGCAACCCTTGATCTCAGACTTTTGGCTTGCAGAACTGTGAGACAATGGGATAATACATTTCCTGTTGTTCAAGCCACTCAGTTTGTGTTACTTCATTACAACAACCTTAGGAGCTTCACACACACACACACACACACACACACACACACACACACACACACTCCATTGCCCAAATATTCATTAAAATCTGTACCACACACAGCCGTGAACAGTGACATCTGAGGACTGGGTTCATGGAGGATCCACTAAGGAAATAAAATAGGCAAAAGGAAAAGATGTGCAGGAGGGCCAAGAAGGCAGTGAGCTACCAAGAGTGCCCAGAGCCCTGGGGACAGTACTCAGGCTGCCAATGTGTAAGGGAAGAAGATCTGAGACCATCTTACTGAATCATAAAGGCTCAGATGAGCCCGGCAAGCTGAGCAAGTTAGCAACATCCAGAAGGTGACATCTGACTTGCACTAATAATAATGTCGAATGGGTATCTCTGGTTCGCTGTCAGGGAAGTTAAACGAGCCACTGAAAGCAAATGGATTAGTGCCTCATCCCTGAAGAAAGCAGTCCATGCAGTGACCCAGAGGCTCTGACTAGCCCGCTGCTCATTATTCTGTATGGCTGCTTTGTGGGCTTTTGAGGCAAGGGAAAGGGCTGAAGTTTATTTCATGCCTTCTGATTCATAAGATGAAAGAGCCCTTGCCTGCCTCTGACTCCGTGTGTGCACATAAATCAGAAAGAATTTCATCTCCTCTTCTGCACAGAGGCTAAGAGAGGCTGGCCAAGCACCCAGATACGTAGGAACCCTGTCCCTCCCTGGATGGGAGGCAGAAAGAAGGAAGAAACTACATTATCTTCTCAGCCCTCCCTTCTCGGCCACTCTGCAAGCATGCTGCTGCTAAAAAGTAGTGTAGCTGCTACTGATTGCTATCAGACAGGAATTACACTGCACGACAACCTTTCCAAAAGGCTTCCCAGTGCCCATTAGGCATTGTGTGGAGTCACTTGCCTCCCATTCCTCAAAGGCCTGTGTAGCCAAGAAGGTTACATGAAATGCAGGCCAAAGTAGGCTAAGGACATAGTACTGGCATTCAGAACAAAAGCTGTGTCTCAGGAGGTCAACAAGAGCTCTGCATGGAAGGTGGTATCTTAAAGCTGGAAGGGTTCCCAAAGGCAGATTGCTGAGAAGGGACTTCCCCACTGAGAGTGCCGGAGGAGCAGGGAGACTGTGTCCAGAGCTTGGATGTGTCATGTGGAAACTGAACACTGAGAGGTTTGGGGTCTGTTTTTTAATTCCAAGCTCATAGATTTGTATTATATTCTAAACAGAATGTGGAAAACAATGTGAATTTTTATCACTTTTTTTGTTTGTTTGTTTTGACACAGGCTCTCACTGTGTAGTTCAGGCTGAACTTCAACTGACACTACATAGCTCCAAGGTGGCCTGCAACTCATGGTGATGCTCCTGCCTCAGCCTCCCAAATTCTGGGATTACAGATATGCACCAGATGTTCTAAAAGCAGGGAATAAGGTAAACAAAATAATCTGTGTTCTACAAAAGTATCTGTAAGTCTGTAATTCCTGCTTTCAGGAGGCTAAAGCAGGAGAATCACCACAAATTCAAGGCCAACCTGGATTACATAGCAAGACTCTGTCTAAGAAAGAAAGAAAGAATGAAAGAAAGAAAGAAAGAAAAGAAAGAAAGAAAGAAAGAAAGGAAGGAAGGAAGGAAGGAAGGAAGGAAGGAAGGAAGAGGGAGAGAGAGAGGAATGAAGGAAGAAGAAAAAAGAAAAGAGAAATGCATCCTCAACCTTTTGAGCCCTTAAGCATGGCTGGCACTATGCTGAAAGTTTTATTTATTTGTTTGTTTATAATTGTATTGGTACATTTTAGATATACATAATGATAACATTCATCATAGGGAATTTGTACCTGTACATGATATATCTTGCTTCTCTTTTTTCCCCATTCCCCTCCCTTCCCTTCAACTCGTTCCCCTCCTTATTTACAAAAGATTTGTTTCCATTTTTTCCCCCTATTCTTTTTTTTCTTGTCTCTTCCTTCCTTTCCACCTCCCCTCTCTCTTTTTCCCCTTCCCATTTGAACATTTCTTCTATTTTCCAATGTCTTGTATAAATTCTGTTCCTTATTGATATTTTTTGTTTCTCACACCAGAGAAACAATGTGGTATTTAAACAAATGTATCTGATTTATTTCACTTAAGAGTATAGTCTCAAGGTGTATTTATTTATCTAGAAATGTTTAAATTTTATCCTTCTCTATGGCATAGTGGCATAGTGACTCCATGGTATAAAAAACCCACATCTTATTTATCCATTCACTAGTTGGTGGGAATTTGGGCTGTTTTAAAGATTTAGCTATTACAAACTGTGCAGCTGTAAACATGGGTGTGCATATAGCGCTGTGGTATGATGCTTTTAATTCTTTCGGGGAGATACCAAGAAGGGGAATAGATGAGTCAAATGGAATCTCTAGTTTTGGGGGTTTTTTGTTTGATTGTTTGTTTTTTGAGACAGGGTCTCACCATGTGATTCAGGCTGTCCTTGAACTCACTGTGCAGCTTCAGCAGTCAAACTTGCAGCGATCCTCCTGCCTCAGCCTCCTGAGTGTCGGGATTACAGGTGTGCGCCACTAGTTTGAGTTTTTTTGAGGAATCTCCACACCAATTTCCACAGTGGCTGCACCAATTCACACTCCCACAGACAGTGGAGGAGGGCTCCTTTTTCCCCGAAGACCCTCCAGTATTTGCTGTTGGTTGATTTCTTAGTAATAGTTATTCTTTCTGGAGTGAGATGGAATCTCAGCGTTGTTTTAATTTGCAGCTCTTGAATGACCAGTGATGTTGAATATTTTTTTTCATATCTTTATTTGCTGTTTCTACTTCTTCATCTGAGAAATGACTGTTCATTTCAAATGCCCATTTTTGGATTGAGTCATTAAATTTGGGGGTCTGAGGTTTTTTTTTTTTTTAGTTCTTTATATATTCTACATATTAGTCCTTTATCTGAGGAAGAGCTGGCAAAAAATTTTTCCCACATTGTGCAATGCAAAAGCTTTTTAATTTGTTATGATCCCAGTTGTTGATTCTTTGTGATATTTCCTATGCGATTGGGGTTTTGTTCATAAAGTTTTGCCTACACCTATTTCTTAAAGAGTTCTACCTATTCTATCTTCCAGCAGTTTTAGTGTTTTTCTGTTAATATTTTGATCTTTGATTCATTTAAAATTTAATTTAGTGCATAGTGGAAGATATCGGTCTGGTTTTAATCTTCGGCATGTGGAAAGCCAGTTTTTCTAGCACCATTTATTAAAGAAGCTATCTTTCTCTCAGTGAAGGTGTTTGGCCTCTTAAAAAGATAAGGTGGCTGAGAGTGTTTGGAGTTGTTTCTGGGTCTTCTAATCTATTCCATTGATCCTCAGGTCTGTTTTTTGGGGTGCAGTACCATGCTGTTTTTATAAGCAGCTTTGTGGTATAATTTCAAGTCAGGGATTATGATGCCTCCTGCCTTGCCTTTGTTGTCCAGAATTGCTTTTGCTACTCCAGGTCCCTTCTGGTTCCAAAGAATTTTAGAATTAAAAAAAAAATGTATGTGATGGGGCTGGGGGTTTAGCTCAGTGGTTAGAGTGCTTGCCTAGCAAGCACAGGGCCCTGAGTTTGATTCCCAGCACCATAAATAAATAAATAAATAAATAAATAAATAAATAAATAAATATTCTGTGTGGTATGCTATTGGTATTTTGATTGGGATTGCATTAAATCTGTATAACACTTTCGAAAGAATAGCCATTGTCTTAGTTACTTTTCTCCTTGCTGAGACAAAATACCCAACACCCAAAGTTAAGGGAGGAAAGGTTTATTTAGCTCACAGTTCGTAGAAGTTTCAGTCCACAATCGCCTGGATCCAAGGCAAAGTGGCATGGCAGACAGGCAGAGGGCAGCAAGGCAAGTGTGCGTTGAGGGGGATATTTTAGCATCTTTCTGTCCCTTATGTCTTATCTGGGCTGCCAGGATTAGGGCAGTGCGAAGCCAATCAGTGGATTGATTTGGTAATTGCACAACCTTAATACCAGATCACACAATCTAGATTCAACTACCTCTGAAAAACCCTATCTATGACCTCACGAGGCTTTGGGTAGATTTTGAGACATAAACCGTAACAGCCATTTTCACTATATTGGTTCTTCCTACCCAAGAACAGAGGATATCTTTCCATTTTCTGATATCCTCTTCTACTCCTTTTTTCAGAGTACTATAGTTTTCAAAGTAAAGGTCTTTTACTTCCTTCTTTAGATTGATTCCTAGGTACTTCAGTTTTTTGGATGCTATTGTGAAAGTTGTTATTTCCTTCTTTTCTCTTTCAGTGAGTTTGTTATTTGTATGCAGGAATGCTACTTATTTGTGAGTGTTGACTTTGTATCCAGCTACACGACAGAATTCGGCTATAAAATCTAGAAGTTTTTTGGTCGAGTTTCTGGGATCTTCTATGCAGAGCAGCATGTCATCCACAAATAATGATAATTTAACTTCTTCCTTTCCTATCTTTGTTCCTTTTCTTTCTTTCTCTTGTCTAATTGCTATGACTAATGTTGCCAGAACTATATGGAATAAGAGTAGTGACAGTGGGCATCCATGTCTTGCTCCTGATTTAAGAGTGAAAGCTTTCAAGTTTTGTCCATTCAATATGATGTTGGCTGTTTTGTCATAGATGGCTTTTATCAGATTGAGATCTTTCTGTAGGGTTTTTATCATGATGGCTGTTGGACTTTGTCAAATGCTTTTTTTGCATCAATTGAGATGATCATGTTGTTTTCGTTCTTTGTTCTGTTAATGTGGTGTATTATATTTATTGATTTGTGTATGTTCAACCATCCCTTAATCCCTGGGATGAATCCTACTTGGTCATGGCATATACTCCTGATGATCTCATACCTTCTGTTTGCCAGTATCTTATGGAGGATTTTTGCATCTATGCTCACTTGGGACATTATCCTGTATTTCTCTTTTTTGGTTATATCCTCTGGTTTTGTTACCAGGGTGATGCTTGCTTCCAGGAATGAATTTGGGAGTATTGCTTCCATTCCAATTTCATTAAAGAGTTTGAGAAGTAGCAGCATTAGATCTTTTCTAAATTTCTTATAGCATCCAGCACTGAATCCACCAGGACCTGGGCTTTACTTCATTGGTGGGTATTTAATTATATCTTCAATTTCCTAGACTGATATTGGGTTATTTAGAATTTTTATATCTTCTTTATTTGGCTTTTAATTCATATGTATCTAGCAATCTGTCCACTTCTGTTTTCCATCTTATTAGAATACAAGTTCTCAAAGTAGGTATTGATAATATGAATTTCTGCAAGATCTGTTGTGATTTCACCCTTTCCATTCCTAAATGCATGGTTTTGAGTCTTTCCTTTCTTTCTTTTGATAAGGTTGGCTAAGGGCTTGTCAATTTTATTTAAACTTTTAAAAGAGCAACTCCTTGATTCATTCTTTGTATTGTTTTCTTAGCCTTAACTGCATTAATTTCTGCTCTGTTACCCATAATTTCCTCCCTCCTATGAGCTTTAGGCATGACTTGCTTTTCTTTTTCTGGAAGGTCGAGGTTCAACATCAGGTTGTTTATTTGAGCTCACTCTGTTTTTCTGATCTGGGAATTCACTACTATAAATTTCCCTCATAGGACTGCACTCATTGCATCCCATAAATTCTAGTATATTGTATTGGCATTATTGTTTAATTGTAGAAACTGTCTAATTCCTTCTTTAATTTCATCTGTTACCTATTGGTTGTTCAGGAGCATGTTATTTAATTTCCATGTGTTTATGCACTTTTTTGGTTTCTTTTGCATTGATTTCCAATTTCATTGCACTATGGTGCAATGCATGGATAATTTCAGTTCCTTTGCATTCAATTCCTAACCATGTTTTATGCACCTATACACGATCTATTGTGGAGACTATCCCGTGTGCTACTGAGAAGAATATGTATTCTAATGTTGTGAGGTGGAACATTCTGCAGACATCTACTAAGTCCATTTGTCCAAAAGTTTGGTTTAGTTCTGATATTTGTTGATTTTTTTTGTCTAGTTGATCTATTTGTGACAATGGGGTATTGAGGTTCCCCCATTATAATTGTAGTAGTGCTTATTTGATTTTTCATGTCTGTTAATATTTGTTTTATATAGTTGAGTGTACTAGTATTTGGTGCATATATATTTATTATTGTTATCTCTTCCTCTTGGATTGTTCCCTTTAGAAAGATATAATGACCTTTGTCTCTCTTAACCACTCTTGACTTGAAATCAACTTAGCCTGCAAATGGAATAGCTACTCCTCCTTTTTTCTGGGTTCCTGTCACATGTAGTATTCTTTCCCATTCTTTGGTTTTCAGTCTATGAATTTCTTTTTGAATTAAATGTGTTTCTTTTATGCTGCATATTGTTGGATCTTGCTTCTTGATCCATTATGCTAGTCTATTTCTTTTGATTGGTGGATTGAGACCATTCACATTGATGGTTATAACTGATATGTATTAACTTATCCTTGTTGTATTATTTTCCCATTGTTGGTCCCCCCCCCCGTTTAATTATTTGCCTTGGCTAATTATTTGCCTTTGCCATGGATTCATTCTTTTAGGGTTCATGGAGTTTAGACCTTATTGTCTCTTTATAGAATGTCCTTCAGAATATTTTGGAGTACTGGTTTGGTGGTCATACATTTCTTCAGGTATTTTTTGTCATGGAAGTATCTTGCTTCTCTATCAATTTTGAAAGACAGTTTTGCAGGGTACATCAGTCTGGGTTGGAGGCTGTTTTCCTTAAGGACTTGAAATACTTCACTCCAAGCTCTCCTTGACTTGAGGGTTTGTGTTGGGAAGTCTGCTGCTATTCTGATGGCTTTCCTTTATAGGTAGGTGATTTCTTTTCTCTAACAGCTTTTAGTATTCTGCACTTGTGTTGAATTTCTGGAATCTTGACTATTATATATGCCTTGGTGTACTTTTTTTTTGATCATGGATAATTGGAGTTCTATACAACTCAATTATCTGTATCTCAAAAATTTTTTTTGCCATACTTGGGAAGTTTTCTACCTTTACTTATGTGAATTTTTTTTATGTCATTTGTGCTATCTCCTGCTTTCTCAATGACTCTGATCAATCTTCCTTGCATCTTCTTCTTTGCATCATCCAGCAGCTGTTGGGTTGATTCTTGATGATTTCTTGCTGTTTTTAAGAAATCTTTCTTTTCCTTATCATTAACTGCAATCCTGTCTTCTAGATCTGATATTCTGTTCTCACATTTGTTCATTCTGCTGCCTACACCTTCAGTTGAAGTTTTAATCTCCTTGGTATCTGTGTGAATCTCTTTCATGGATTCTATTTCTTTCCTATGTTGAGTATTCATGGTTTCATCATTTTCCTAAGTACCTCTACCTGTACCTTCTCTAGATTCATTAATCATGTCTTTCATTATGGGCACCATCTTTGTAGTTATCTGAGAAATTATTTCTGATTTTATTTTCTTTAGTGCCTCATTCATCTGCTTTGTTACTTCCATTGTCACCACTTCAGAATATCCAGCCAGTGGCTTTTGTATTGTTCCACCTTGTTGCCCCCTGGGTTTGCCTTTGTCTAGCTAGAAGTCTGGAGTTGCATCTTGCTTGCATATGTTCTGATTTTCTATTTTTTTTTTAGTCTAATTTCTGGGCTGATGCTTGTAAATTACTTATGGTGGGTAGTTTTACTGTTTCCATTGAGAGCCTTTTGGAAATGACTGCTTCCTCAGAGATGTCTTCCAGTGTAGCTGGCTTTTGGGTTTTGAGTCTGTTGCAAGATACTACCTCTTCAATTTATTGAGGCTGAGAAATTTCTATTTGGCTAGCCCCTGGGTTCTTTGGCTCTGGCCTATAGTATTGTTGATGCCCCTCAGGCAATCTCAGTCTTGGCATACCAGGAAAAACAACTGATTAGAACAATTCTGTCACCTTGGCTAGAGTAGTACAATCAATACTAACAATAGCAATGGGGCTGGGAATTTTCCTCAGTGGCTAGAGTGCTTCTTTGCAAGCACAAGGCCCTGAGTTCAATCCCCAGCATACACACACACACACACACACACACACACACACACACACACAAACAATAGCATCAAGCACAGCCTAGAAAATGACAAACTGTGGTAACTACTAATTTGCCACCTTTAACCTTTGTGGTTGTATAACAAAATCTAAAAGCAACCAGAAAATTGTATACAGTAAATATGCCCTCAATATGGTGTTTTTACCCTCAGGGGATAAAATTTAAAAGAAGTTAGGGAGAAAATAGAGAAATAGAAGAGAAAGAGATTAGAAGCAAAGCTGGAGGACAAAGGAAGATTACACAAAGTTTGGGAAACTGATGAAGAAGATAGGAGGAAAAGAGAGTAGGAAGAAATAAAAACAAGAACAGAACAGAACAAAACAACGACAACAAAAAACTAGAAACAATGTTCACACTCATACAAAAACAAAAGGGAAACAAGAAAAAAGAAGAAAAAGCAAAAAAATGTTCATTTCAGGTCATGTCTCTGCTGTCACTGGTAGGCAGAGTGAGTAGACAGAGCCCAGATCCATGGTGATTAACATCAGCAAGCCAGCCATAGATTCAGTTCCACTGAAGTTCAGGCTGATTTCTGGCTGTAAGGCTGGAACTTGAGTTGTTCAGCCTATAACACTCCATGTGCCTCCTGCTAACTTGAACCCAGTTCCCTGGTGGCTTGGACTCGACTCCACCTCACTCTGACCCTGGGAGCTGCTAGATGGAGCCAACCCACAGCTGCTCTGAGTTCCCAGCTCAGTCGCCGCCTCTCCAAAATGGCGACCAGCCAAGTGCCCTCTCCTGGGGGACACCTGAACCCAAATAACTCGCCAGCCACTGCAGTCTGCTGTGCCCACCTCTGGATTCCACCTCTGGAGCATCTCTCTATGAAGGCCTCTGGGGTTGCCAGTAGTCTCCATGTGTCTGCAGGTTTGAGCTGCCGCTCCCACACAGCACACCAGGGCTCAGGGAGAAGGTGCTGCTTGCCACCTCTTTCTTCTGTGTTAAGGTCTCTCTCGTCACTCTCCCTGTGGACTTCGATTCTCACTTCAGATCCTCACTGGGTTCCAGAGACCCACTTCCCTCTTTCTTCTCTTCCTCACATTGCTATATTCCAGCATCAGGACAGCAGATCTTGGAGAGGTTATTTCTCTACTATTCACCACTCTTCCATCTTCCTGGAAGTCTGGAAGCTTTAGACATCAATCAGCTCTTTGGAATTTTAAAATCCTCATTTTACAGATGAGAAGACTGAGGCTTAGAGAGTTTAACCATCTTGGTCAAAGTCAACCATCTAACAAGGGACACTGAGTACAAAGCCCATTCTCCTAGCCTTACACTGTTTGGCCTCCCTGCATGTAGTCCAGGCAGAGCACTTTTCATCAGAAATTGCATTCATTTTTCAATATTCTTTAAGACAATAGCTGAGGCTAATAAATTGTAAAGAGGTGAGTTCCTAAAGAAAGTACTTTATAAAATAATTTACTCAGAGACTGAGGCTGCAGAAATCCAGTGCATGCAGAGCCAAGGAACCTGGGTGTATGTTTTACCAGATATTTTTAAAGTGATTTTGCAGCATTTTCTCATTAGATGCCAAGCAGCTCTGGAAGAGGGTGAATGATGAGAACTCTCTTGTCATTTGGCTGGGTTATGGATAGGGACCCAAAGCCAGGAACACTTTAGGAATCACTCAGGTGGCAGATGTTACATGTCAGTGATAAGAAAGCCAGCTAATACATAGAATTTCCCTGACAAGGCCTCCTCAGGACTATATATATATATATATAATATATTATATATATGAGAGAGAGAGAGAGAACTACCCAGAACATCAGGAGGAGAGCTGAGAATAACTCAGATTCCCGATTTTGAAACTCAAGATTAAATTAAAATCATATCTCTATGGGCATCAAAAAGATGGAAGTGGAGGTGGAAAAATGCACTGTCAGCTGGGTGTGGTGGTGCATGTGTGTAATCCCAGCACTTGGGAGGCTGAGGCAGGAGGTTGCCGAGAGTAGGAGGCCAGCCTGGGCTACATAGTGAATTCAAAGCCAGCCTGAACTATATAGCAAGACTCTTAAAACAAAACAAAACAAAACAAAACATGAGTTCGATCCCCGGCACCACAAAAAAAACAAAACAAAACAAAACAAAACAAAACAGAAAAAAATGTGCCATCCTTTTTTCCTGTAAAAATAATAAATATTTTTAAAAAATATGTATTTTAGTAAAACACCTTTTTCGGTATAGAAATAAGATGTAAATATTCATTGTAGAAAATTGGAAAAAAAATTGGGAAAATACCAAAAATTCAAAGAAGTGAAGCTCGACCCATAAGCTCACCAGTCAGAAATGTCCCCTTGAATCAAGGACTGTGTGTGGGTTGTTGCTAGCATAATGATAGCCCTTTGATTCTAGTCATTTTACTGAGAACATGGACCTAAAAAGTGGGAGTCAGTCAGTGACTAATACTGTCATCCTGTGTCCAGCTCTCTGTTGGGCCCCACGGGAGAGAGAAGGCTAAACCATCAGTGCCAGAGACCACAGTCAAAGAGACAATGCAGAGGGAAGACTGCGCACGTGAGCACACAGGCTGCAGGAATTGAGCTTAGTGGAGAAGGAGAGCTGGAGCTTAGCCATGACCAAATTTTCTGCAGTTGGGCCTGCAGAAAGAGAAACACATGCTGGGTATGAAAAGGAATGTGGGCCAGAAATGGCTCGGCAGGCACTGGCAGGTGGTGGGTTGTGGGTCCTGATGGTATCCACTGGGGTTGGAGATTAAAGGGTGTGAGCTGAGGCCCCAACCAGAAGTCCCACCCACTGGACCATAACTACTTCCTCTCCTAAAATCCATGCAGAGATCAAGGCTACATAAAGGACCCACTTTGTTCGCTCTCCAATATGACTAACCTAGGGATGTAACCCTAGGTTTCTAAGATAGTTTTGTGCCTTTGGGAAACCATCCAAGTTCATCAGCCTGGACAGGCCACAAACATTCCTGAAACTGATACCCAGAAGGTGCTGAGTCAGCATCCACTCTGCTGACGGGACAAAAGGGGCACAAATCAAAAACGAGCAGGCACCAGGCAGATCCTGCTTGTTTGCCAAAAACTGCATTCTGCCACCTTAGTAGCCCTGAAACAAACATCGTCCTAGGCAGGAGGCCAGGGAGTGTCCCAGGGTTTGGACCCTTGCGACTGCACTCCCTGTGTGGACCCCGTGTGGCCGTGTACCGTGACTCAGTTGGGGAAGGTAATGGCACCCCCAAGATGCAGATTTTAGAAGACAATATATGCCAGCATCTGGCATTTCACACACCACCTGGCACTAAGCCCTGCATAAACACTGCTCCGACTTCCCAAAGAGCCAGAGTAAGAGGATCAGCGTGATTTGAAGTAACTGGCCAACAGAACATGATGCTAATGAGGCTTAAGCTCAGACCAGATGAAAGGTCACTTGGGTCATGTCAGTAATGCCCAAAGTTCATACAGGACTCTAAGATTTGCATCTGCTCAAGACATCACCACTTGTTCAATGTCACTTCTACACCGTGCTCAGCATCAGACACTAAGGTGATATCTGTAACAGGATGCCGGGAGGAGGGCAGCTAGCAGCCCCGAAACCCTGCCTGTCACCCCCAGCTGAGACAGGAGAGGTGCCAAGGTCAGGTCACCGTGGGAAACGAAACAGCCGCCAGAGGTCTGCCACATGCTGGAGGAACAGGGGCCCAGAGGGAAGGGACTCGGGAAAGGAAAATCCTCAGCAAGCACAGAACAGACTGACCGCCAGGAATCCTGAACCAGTTCATACTGCAGCCTGACAGGCAGCCAGTGACTTGGAGTAGGTCGCTACAGTGTGGGTGTCATGCAGCCTGGGACACAAAAACATGTAAAAACAACAGGTCAAATAAGAATCAGGCTACTCGCAAGTCAGATTGAAAATCTATTCATTGACGGGTCTCTTGGATTCCTGCAAGATATTCTCTCTGGCCCTTCTTTGCACTCCCTCTGTCCCTGCTCTAATTCAGGCTCACATTACTACCTCCTCCTAGCTCAGGGATACCTTAATTTTCTAAATATACAACTCATCAAGTGTCTTATTGCTGACAGAATAAACTCAAAATTTCCTAACCTGACATTTAAAGTCCTGCATAACAGAAACCACATCTTGTTTATTTGTTTATTCTGTTTTATTTCTGTGGTGTCAGGGATTGTACCCAGCCCCAGTGCATGCCAGGCAAGTGTTCTACCACCGAGCTGCACACCCCAACCCCAGGACTCACATCTTAACCGATTCCCTGTAGAGATCCTCATGCTCTGGACAATCCATAGCTGACAAACCCAAGGCCTCCTGTTTTTCCATTTCTCTGTCTCTGAACTGTGGTTTCCCAGCTATTCTCATCACATCAGCTTCCTAGGGCTGCCACAGCACATGACCACATTCTGGGTGGCTTCAAACAAGAGAAACTTATTTTCTCACAGTTCCCAAATCGAGGTGTGCACAGAGTGGTTCTTTCTGGAGGATATGAGAGAGGATCTCTTCCATGCCTCTCTCCCGAGTCCTGGTGGCCTTCGCAGTGGTTGGTGGTCCTTGGCTCAGGACTGGCCATCTCTGCTTCTGTCTTCATGTGGCTTTCTCTGTTTCTTACTGCCTCAAATCTGCCTCTGCCTTCCTAATGCAAGGGTGCCTAAGATTAGATTTAGGGGCCACCCTAAATCTAGGGTGAGCTCATTTTGATAATCTTAATTACATCTGCAAAGTCCTTTTCCAAATAAGGTCACATTAACAGGTTCTAAGCGGATGTGTCTTTTGGAAGGTCACAATTCAGCTTACTCTGTCCTTTAAGGTCACACTTGGTTGCTGCCTCCTCTATGAATTCTGCCCTTGTGCTTAGCTCCATGAAGTAATCTCTGCCTGTAAGATGCGTCACTGAATTCACTTTGTGTTACTTTGTGTCTGCACACAAGGTCTAACTTTGGGTGAATTGCCTACCTCTCGTAGGCCCGTTTCCTCATATTTGAAGCTGATATGATAATCACATCTATTCAAAGCATTGTTTAGTGAAAAGTTTTAAGGGACTTAGAACAGTGTTTGAATATAATCAATCAATCAATCCATCCTATTGCTATCATTAGGTTTATTATTATCATTTATCTTCCCTATTGTGTTTTAAATTCACTATGTCTTCTTTTTTGTTGTTGTTTTTATTTTTTATTATCTTAAGGGTATCTGGCACAGAATACTGGACGGGGGGCTGGTGACAGGTAAGTCATTGTGAAATAAAATAGCGCAAAAAATGTTTGGAATATCTAACACCCAACCAGCAGCAATAAGTGCCCAGTTCCCTCCAACAGCAGAAAACCTGGTTCTGGTCATTTTAAAGCCAATTTCTACCAATAGTTTCTCCCTTTGACCTATAAGGAGCACAACTCAGAGAATTGCCATTCTGAGTAAACACAGCATATCCGAAGCACAATCCCTTTCATAAAGAACATCATTTGCGGATTTGTCATCATTGTAATTATATTTTATCATTCACCTTGTACCTGTTAGCACTGGTGTGGTTCTGAAATAGAAAGGAAGAAAAGGGCGGGAGGACTGGCTCCCTGAAGAGAGGTGGGGAGTCAGCAGCCACAGGGAGCCTTCCCTCAGAGCTGAGTGGATGTGCTGACTTGCTCTGGCCCCGGCCTCCTCCCAAAGCCTGCAGCATCCAGGCATCCACAGCGGCTCTCAAGAGCGGAAGCCTTCTCCAGACATACCATAACCTCCTCCCCCATCTTCCAAGTGCTGTTTTGCAAAGTTGTCTGCTAGGGGGCCAGCACTCTGGATACATGATTCGCTCTCAGGTTTCCTAAAACCTTTTCACTGCTGGATCAAAGGCTGGTGGTCAGTCCCACCTGACTGCAGATAACCCTTGTGTGCACATCACTGTCAGCTGGGCACAAATCAGTGCCAGTTCCTGCACTGTGTGCTTCACCCCTTGTCCCACGGAACTCTGCCTGAAGCCCTGAGAAGCCTCTTATTAACTGCATGTTGCTGGGGAGAATGTTGAGGCTTACAGATATTAAATAGCTTGCTAAAATCGCAGTCCATACATGCTATTACCCAAGTCTTCTGCAGTCTATCTCCCAAGACTGAGCCTGGCTTTTTGTGGGGGAGGGTGTTGAGACAAGGTCTCTCTATGGTAGTTGAGGCTGGTCTTGAGCTCACTATGTAGCCCAGGTTGGCCTCCAACTCACAGTGATCCTCCTGCTTCAGCCTCCTGAGCGCTGGGATCACAGGCTTACACTATCACATCTGGCAAGTCTGACCTCTTAACCATTATACTCTCCTACCTCCTGATATGCTATCAGAGAGGCAGATTTTCTCTCTGTACAACTGCAAAAATGAAAGTAACACTCTTTTTGCATTTCCCAGGTTAGAAACACTGGGGCAGACCCCTCACAGATGGATAACAGCGGCAATCTCAGAAATGTCCTTGTTTTTTTTTTTGGTAAATACAAATGTGCTTCAATTTGCTAGAGAATGCCTATTGGAAGTAACATTTTGAATGTTGCATAATTCTGTGGGGGGAAAAGACCATTATGGATTCATTTCTAACTTCACTCTAATATAGCATGCAAGTATAGGCACTTGCAAAGACTCCTTTCTTAGCAGGTATGTAAAAAGTGAAGTGCAGGGTGAAGACAGAAGCTGAGTCCTCTCACGTACTTTCCTGAGCAAATGTTGTGAAACCCGACCTGCTTGTGCCACTGGGCACTGCCAGGGCAGTGGGCCTCTGGGATCAGCTTCCTAGGTTGTTTTCAGTGTGGGAAGAGAAAGAGCAATTCTCTCCTTCTGAGAACCAGTGCAGACTGATGTGGTTCTATTTCCATGCAACAACTGCCAAAAACTATGCTTATTAACAACACTTTCCAGTTATAATATGCTTTTTAAAAAAATCATCTAATCTAGTTGGGTGTGCTGGTGTGCTAGGAAGCCGAGGCAGGAAGATTGCAAACTCCAGTCCAACCTGAGCAATTTAGCATAACCCTGCCAGAAAATAAAAAATAAAAATGCATTGGAGATATAGTTCAGTGTGAAGGCTCTGGGTTTAATCCCCAGTACCACACAAATACACAAATACATACATACATACATACATACATAATACATTCTTAGCTGGATGTGGTGGCACACCCCTGTAATTGCAGCACCGGGAGGCTGATGCAGGAGGATCACAAGTTTGAGCCCAGCCTGGGTACTTTAGAAACTTAGTGAGACTCTTTTTGAAACATAGCTCATGTGAAGGCCCTGGGTTCAATCCCCAGAACAAAAACAGAAAGAAAGAAAGAAAGAAAGAAAGAAAGAAAGAAAGAAAGAAAGAAAGAAAGAAAGAAAGAAAGAAAGAAAGAAAGAAAAAGAAATTATGGGTTCTTTAATGTAGAAACTCTGATGGGAGATTTCACACAGAAAAAATATCATAGGGCTTAGCCAGAGGATAGAAAAGAATTTACGAATTTTTAATTCTTGTTTTCAGTTTTACAGGAAATTCAAACATTCTCCTGGAAAAGTAAAATACAAGAAGTCTCCTTGATGGCCACCTGTGCAGAAGTGCCTGAGAGGCATGGCGCCATGAGGGGAGCGGGGGACATTATGACTCGGGCTCCTCAGGGCTCCAAGGTGGGGAGCCAAGACTGTGGGGCTGCGAAGGTGCCCCGGGCCACCCCAAAGCTCCTTCCCTGTTCCCCATCTGACAAGGGGAGGGTGAGAAACAAGGCGTTATTTGATTTTGTTTTTTTTTCTGGTGCTGGGGACGGAACTCAGGGCCTTGCACTTACTGGGCAGGTGCTCTACCGCTGAGCTGAATCCCCAGCCCACTGATTTCAAATAATTACTGAAAGGACAAGAATTCATCCACATTTTGATCTAGAGAAGACCTTCGAGCACTTTTCAAATCCACTTGCAGACGCTTGATTTTTAAAGTGTCCGTCTGGAAAACTGACAGCTCCGGGCAGACATTAGTCACACCATGTCTATGGCTCCTGGGAGAAAGGCAGCACTACTCCTAGTTCAACGGTCCTCCCCTGAGCTGACCCCCGAAACCTCATCCCACTCGGGCAGTCTCGCTTTTCAGTTATTTCCTGGCAGCAAGATTGCTCCTCCCAGCGAACACCCACCAAGGCATTCCTCTACAAGCACTTCAGTTTAGCTACCTTGCGTCTCCTTTTCTTTTGTCTTGTGTGTGTGTGTGTGTGTGTGTGTGTGTGTGTGTGTGTTGGGGAGGGGCTCAGGGACTGAGCTCAAAGCCTTCACACTCAACTACAGCCCCAGCCTGTTTTCATTTTTATTTTGTGATATGATCTTGCTAAGTGGCTAAACTGCCCGGGTCCGGCTTGACCTTGGGATTCTCCTGGCTCAGCCTCCCAGAGTGTTGGGATTACAGGTGTGCCACCATTCCCATTTTAAACTGAATCTCCTTGGATAAAATGTACTAATATATTTGCCTTGACTGATAAAGTAACTAGTCCCATCTGTTTTGAGAAGTACTCTAGAAGGCTAGAGTCTTTTGTCATGGAGAAATAGCCATGTTAAACGAAACAAAACGTGTAGCGAATCTACTTAGGCTTCGTGCTCTGCCTCCAAAGCTGTTTGCTCCCTGCGCCAGATGCCCCTTCAGGGAGAGGAAGGGGCGCCCCTAGTGTAGTGGTGCTTCTCACCGCTCCTTCAACGCAAGCTCCTCTGCTGTTCTTGATTTAATTGGCACCCAATAATTGTACAGACTTGGGGGCACGATGTGACTTTTGGCGTGTGTATACACTGTGTAACGGTCAGCTCAAGGTACTTAGCATATCTATCACCTCAAATGTTTCTCATTTCTCTCTGGTGAAATGTTCAAAAGCTCTTCTAGGATTCTAAGGTCTACCGTATGTCTAGCTCACCCCTGAGCAATAGAACGGGAGGACGTGCCCTCTTGTCTAGCTGTGACTCGGCATCTGGGGACCAACCGTCCCCCTTCCACACCTGGAGAATGCCAGAAGCCCACCATGCTGCCACTTCCTTTGCAGGGGAGCCGACCCAGGACCTGGAAGCTTCCCACAATAGTTTGAGAGCTGCAAAAAAATTATTGGCTCCAATCTTTTACATTCCTAAACTGATATTAGTAGATTTGATGAAAATGTCCATAAACTGGGGCTGGGGATTTAGCTCAGTGATTAGAGTGCTTGCCTTGCAAGCACAAGGCCCTGAGTTCAATCCTCGGCACCACAAAAAAAAAAAAAAAAAAAAAAAAAAAAAGAAAATGTCCATAAACTATCAACTAGTCACCAGCAATTCAACTGTTAGTTATACGAAGCTTATATTTCATGTGGGCTCATATTAATGTTTTCTATCATGAGGGATAAAAGCTTATTTTCCACAGGTTGACCCCCCCCTTGATGACCTTTTGTAGCTGTAAGTGAGGCACATGCCTGTAATCCTAGCATTATGGGAGGCTGAGGCAGGAGGGCCACAGGTTTGAACCCAGCTTGGACAACTCAGTAACTTGGTAAAACTCTATCTCTAAATTTAAAAACAAACAAACAAAAATATTTTTTAAGAGGGCTGAGAAAGCAGTTCAGTGCAGAAGTCCTGGGTTCAATCCCCAGTGTAAAAAAAAAAGACCCTTCATGATTGTGGACATAATTCACCTATGTTAACATTACTCACTTACAGATACTAACAGCAATAAATGAAAGAAAATGAATTAATATTTTGTACATGTAAATGTTTGGTGTAAGTTTATACACACTTTCATCAACTCAATCTTTACAATAATAAATTAAGAAAGAATAAATTGGAACTTCTGCATAAGGTTTTTTGGTGTGTGTTTTTCTTTTTGACAAACTGTAAATTCCAAAACAAAAATAAGTCAGAATCTAAACTGATAACAAAGCTTGGCATGGTGGCAAATGCCTCTAATCCCAGCACATAGGAGGCTGAGGCAGGAGGATCACTGTCGAGTTCAAGGCCAGCCTGGGCTACACAGTGAGATACTGTCTCAAACACACACCAGCAACATCCCCCCCAAAAAGCCCCAACACCCGGTTCATGAGCCCACTACATTAAACTACACCACTGTACACAGTTCCAGCTTTATCAGAATGCTCCCTTTATTCTCGGTTAAAAGCCCCGCGAGCGTCCTTTGGTGACCTGGCTCTCAGAGCCTTGCTCTCCGCCGTGTCCCCGCCGGAGCCGCGGGAGCCGCGAGCCGGGCACAGAGCCTCGAAGGAGGGAGCCGCGTGGCTGCTCTCGGCCACGCAGCCACAAGACATGTTTGATGCGCGTCTCCAGGCACATCCGAGACGCTCTCACCTGGAAACGCCGCCTGGAGGACCCTTCCGCACAGTCGCGTTCTTCTGAAGGACTTCAAAACTTGAAATAAGGATTTCCAGGAGGAGAAAACCTCTCTGAGCACCCGGCTTTGCGCCTCTTCGCTGGCCGCCCGGGCCTCCCCGTGGAGCCGCGCGGTTCTCTCGGGGCGGCGCAGGTGCCCTCAGTGATGGGCAGCGAGGAGCGCAGACACAGACCCGCCCTCTTCTCTCTGTGCCCCTGCCGGCGGCAAACGCCACAGGTGCAAGTCCTGAGGAAGCTCGTCCTTGCAGGCGCAGGAGCTGCTCAGGTGTGCTCGCTGGGGGGCCCCGCCCCGCCGCGGATAAAGGGCGCCCGCGGATAAGGGGAGCTCGCGCTGCGCCCGCCTGCGGCCATGGAGGGGGTGCCCTACCTGGAGTTCTACCTGGAACAGTGCGCCGCCGAGGTGAGCCCGGGGTTGTCACCCGAGGACGCGGCTTGGGCTTGGGGTTGCCAGAGGTGAGCAGAGGCACCTGCGGTTTCTTCCAGCCAGCTCTCATAAGTCCTGGGGATTGAACCTGGGGCCTTCTCCCTGAGCCACAGCCCAGTCCTTCTTTCAACATTTTGAGACAAGCGCCTACTAGGGCGCCAGAGGGCCCAGACTGGCCCTAATCCTGGGCTCAAGAGACTCTCCCGCCTCATCGACCGGTGCCGCAAACGTGCACTCCCACGCCGCCCGACTCCACCGAAAATGTTAGGTTTTCGGTTCAGCGCTCAGACAAATCACGGGGGCTGACGACAGCTGGCCAGGCGGAGAGGCTTACTATCGCGGGGAATCAGGCGGCCCATCCTCACAGGTTGAGAGACGGTCCCTTATGGCTGGATCTGGGGCCTTATATACCATGTTTTCCCGCGCGCGGGAACTCCGGGGAAGGGGAAGGGAAACTGGCCTCAGGTGAGGCCGACTTGTGACCCGTGGGGGGGCGGGTATGGCGACAAGTACTGGGGAAGAAGGGAGGGGAAGGGTCTCGCGGGGAAGAGTGGGAAACAGGCCAGCCTAACATTCCAGCCTTTTTGTTGTTTAGGGTGTCCTTCGTTCTTTCTGCTTCCTGCTGGGAGGGGGCGTCCTGTAGAGAGTTTTAGGCTGGTTGGGTTGGTACCAGCTGATAATTGTGGAGAAACATCTGATTAACCGTTTAGTTGGTAAAAGCGCAGATTCTGTCTTGGAGAAAGCCTGTAAAGCAGCGGAGTAGACAGGGAGCAAAAAGCAGGATTAAAAAAAAATGGACACAAGTGGGCCTAAGAGTGGGAGTTATAACATTTAGAGGTCAGGTAGGTGTAGGAGTTGGTGCAGGAACAAGCGGGGAGGGAGGGTGTTGTAGCAAAAGAGAGAGAAGAGCAAGACTGAGGTAAACAAGTGGACCTCCTCTGAGAAGTGGGCTAGGGTTCCCTGAAGGAGCTCATCGAGGAATTCCCATTCTCTGAGCTGCTCTGGTGAAGAAGGGGTAAAGGATAATTCCTGCCTTAATATTTGGAGGAAAAGACAATATTTGTGCCACAAGGGCATTTATGAGTCTATTCTAGGGATGGGTCAAGGGTAGAGAATAGTTTTCTTTTGGCTGTGTAGAGCAGGAGAAGGAACTTGAACCCCATGGTAGTAGGCAAAGCCCCTGTAATATAAGAAGAGTGGAGAGAGCTACCCACAGTAAGGCACATAATCAGAATAAGGGGTGATGAAGATCTCGGATAGTGGGGGTATCACCCATTCATTGATGCCTCCTCCTCTTCTGAGATGCATTGTAGTTTGAGAGACGTGGGACCCGCTGGCAGGCACCGATATCATCTGGGTGTGGGGTCAGGTGAGGAGTCAGGGTTGGATGACGAGTCCTCAGGGGGACCTGTAGGATCTTCAACTCTAGCAGTTACCCTGGGCTCCCTTCGGGTGATGATTGTCGGGTTGGAGAGTCCTGGGCCTCATCAGATGTCCTCCAGCATGATGCCCAGCAAATCTGTGGAAGGGGCTGGGACTCGCTCCTGCCTTGCTGGGCTGAAGTTGGTCCTCCCTTTGAGGAGATTATTGATCCTCCGCCTCGCTGGGCTAAGGGGCAATCAATTCCCCAGTGTCCCTCCTGTTTGCATTTAGGGCAAGGACCAGGCAGTGGGCGGGGGTCGGGGCAGGCTCTTGCCCAGTGACCCTCTAGCTTGCATTGGAAGCAAGGTCCCGGTGGCATTTTGTTTCTTGAAGGATTCTGAGGAAACTTGTTAAGGACCTGTGCCAAGAGTTGAGCTCGAGCCTTGTCTCTTTGGGCTTTGTTGAGCTTAGCTTGCTCGGCCTGGTTATTAAAGACTCTACATGCCACATTTAATATTTCGGCTTGATTGGCTTGGGGACCATCCTCTAACCTTCTGAGTTTGGCACGGATATCAGGGCAGATTGTGAAATGAAATAGGTCATAAGGAGGAGTTTACCCTCTGAAGTAGATGGGTCAACCCGGGTGTATTGGGAAAGGGCCTCAGTCAGGCGAGATAGAAAGGCCATGGGGTTTTCATCAGGGCCTTGAGTGACCTCTCTGAGCTCATCAAAATTGACGGCTTTGCAGGCAGATTTTCGTAGGCCCGCCAGAAGTGAGGTGACCATGAGGTTACATCTATGGCGGCCGTCACGTTGATAGTCCAGTTAGGCTCCTCAAGTGGGATGGCTGCAGCTCCGACCGGGTGGTCGGGGTCAGCTGGTGGAGGTTGTCGGCATGGGCTCGAGCCACAGACCAAACCTATTGGCGTTGCTTGGGGAGAAGGGTAGAGGTGAGGATGGTATATAAATCATGCCAAGTCAAGTCATAAGCAAGGGTAAGATATTGGAATTCTTTGATGTATGACTCAGGGTTGGTGGTATAGGACCCTAAGCGTTTCTCGATTTGAGAGAGATCTTGTAGGGAGAAGGGGACATGGACTGGGACATTGCCCTCAGGGCCGGCCACCTCACGGAGTGGGTAGAGGGAACTTGGACTCTGGACCTGTCCTCGGGATCGAGTGTGGGGTGGGGAAAAGGCATTCTGTCTGTTTTGGGGGGAGGACGGAGCGGAGGGTGACATTGGGAGATTGGGAGCAGGTGACTGTGGACTTGGGGGAGAACTAGAAGAGGATGAGTTATTTTCAGAGGAGGGAGGTGGGGATGGGACATAAGGTGATGGGGGATGGGGAGTGGGAAGTTGCTCAGTAGGATCAAAGGCCAGGAAATTGGAAGGGTTTTCTTCGGCCTTAGGGGGAGGGAGGGGTAGGCTTGGGGAGTGGGAGTGAGCTAGAAGAACTTGGGGAAGGAAGCAAGTCTGATAGAGGGAGGGACGGGAACGAAGGGAAAAGAATGCCTGGACGTAGGGTACCTCCGACCATTTGCTGTTTCAAGATTCCTGAGAATTTGGAGGTTGAAAGTGCTTTCTTCAGGCCAATGTGAGATATGAACAAGAGCTGGCGGGGCTTAAGGCGTGTCTGATGCAGGTTTAGATTGGGAAGATCCCACTGTAGGG